>JANAVB010044620.1:1838267-1898267 GCA_029216955.1 Iris pallida | reverse complement strand
AGAATAACAGTAATGTGCTAAAAACCATGTACTGGCCCTATCTAGGCAAGACTAGACTAGACTAGACTCCATGTACTGGCCCTATCTAGGCAAGACTAGACTAGACTAGACTCCATCCAATAATCACGGCCAAGCAATGAGTACGGCTTGATACTTTAACTAACTAGGGTTATCACAAGCCTAATTCTAACAAGATCCATCGAGATGTTCCAACAACCACAAGCCCTACAGTCTTAATCCAGGTTATCCGGTCATAAGTTGAGAGAGTTGGATTAGGTGACTTGGGGGTGCAACACATGACAGTGTGCTGGAAATATGCCATACTCGACGGCAGGCTACAAGTCCAATTAGAGCGCCCAGATAGCGGGACTACCTGAAGCTGGAAAATCTCTTCATGAACTACTTGATCAATCTAGTCATTATCCTAGTCAGATTCAGTATGAATTCCTGACCGTGGTAACCAGGAATTCATGTCCTAGACATGATGCAAGACGAGACATGTAGCTTATACAAGCACACATACCCACGGTGTCAAGACAAGAGTTACTTAACAAGTCAAGATAGCCATCACAACAGCATATCAAGATTATCATGTTAGGTTTACTTATTAAGAGTATGCCATGATGGGCCTCTATCATGTCATATTACTTATCAAGAGTACACAACGACGGGTCACTATCAAGAATCATCATGTCAAGTTACTTCTTACTTGTTAATAGTGCGCCTTAACGGGCCACTATCGTGTCATATCCTTACATTATCATGAATGAGAGAAACTTGCATAAAAAAAGCTAGTAACAAATTCTTGAAGCCAATGAAAAGATTTATAACTTTCATGTTGGGAGTTGGAAGAAATTTTGGCCACAATTCAGCCAAATATGACGTAAAATAGCCAAAAATAACCAAAATAGGTACTATGCGATATTCTGCGGCACTATGCAGCCTTCTGCGGTACTATACGGCCTCTTATGGCACTATACGACCTTATGCGACACTATGCAGCCTTTTGCGGCACTATGCAGCCTCCTCCGGTACTATGCGGCAGGTTGCACAATGCGGTAGGCTATACTATACGGCAGGCTGCATCACCATACGGCACTATGCGGCAGGCTGTACTACGCGGCAGGCTGTACTATGCGACAGGCTGCATCACCATGCGGCACTATGCGGCAGGCTGTACTATGCGACAAGCTGTACTATACGGCAGGCTGCATCATCATGCGGCACTATGCGACAGGCTGCACTATACAGCAGGCTGCACTATATGACACTATTCATCATCCCTGCCAGATTCAGGACAGATGAACTAAGAAATGTCCAAATCTTATTTTGGCCGTAACTTCCTCAAAACAAGTCAAAATCTAACTTTTTAAAGGTCCATTTTGAGTAAAATCAAATTTTCTACAACATAGAACAATCAAAACTTGAAAATATTGAAGTTTGGTAGATCAAAACCCAAGAAAACTGAAAAAAGCTACAAACTTAGATCTACAAAAAATCCCATCTGTCCAAACCAAAAATTCTAAGTCCTAAAGATGCTTAGAATCATGTAAAGGAGAAGATAGAACAATAAAATGGAATATCCATCATGAAGCAAGTTGTACTTGCCTAAGACTTGGTAGGTGGGAGGAGTAAATGAAGAAGTTGAAGAAGTAAATGTAGAAATGAATAAGGAGAGAGAGAAAAGGAGTTGGGTTGTATATCAACCCTCTCTATCTCAAACCAAACCAAGCCAAGCCAAACCAAGTCAAATTGAACCAAACCAATCAAATAAACCAAGTTAAGGTTAAACCAAGACTAGGCTAAGCTAAACAAGTCTAACTACGGTCTACCTGATAAATGCCAGAAATCTTGTATACGCATACGAAAATACGTTAACGAGAAATGGGAGTGACAACTCTACCCAACTTAAAAGAATTCCGTCCTCCAAATTTAATCAAGAGGCTAGAGATGTCGGGGCAAGCTATATTAATCATAAACAAGATACGACTAGCAGTCAATCAAGCAATCATTCATGCAAGCAAGGAATTATAAGCATAAGGCACAAGGAAGACATTATACCTTATGAGTCAAACATGTGCGGATATCGCGAGCGGATATCATCATCACGCTCCCACGTTGACTCACCCAAAGAGTGGTGACCCCAAGCAACACGGACTAAACTAATTGTCTTGTTCTTGAGTACCTTTTCTTTTCGATCTAATATGAATACGGGCCTTTCCTCATACGAAAGGTTGGTACCAACAACCAATTCTGAATGATCAAGGACATGGCTCGGATCCGGGATATACCGTGCAATTGGGATATATGGAATACGTCATGTACCTCATATAATGACGACAAAAGAAAGAGACGATAGGACACATCACCTACTCGCTCAAGGATATCGAACGGCCCTATGTACCTAGGACTAAGCTTTTTTCGTACGCCGAATCGAATGACGCCACGGGTAGGCGAGATCCTAAGGAATACATGGTCACCGACTGAAAAATCAAGGGGACGCCGATGAGAATCGTCCCAATGGCGCTAGCGATCTTGGGCAACTCGAAGATGATCTCTGACTTGTCTGACTACCTCGATCGTCTGCGTAATCATCTCTGGACCAAGCATCTGTCTCTCGCTGACATCATCCCAGGCTAAAGGTGATCTTCACTTCCTGCCATACAGTGCTTTAAAGGGTGCCATCTGGATACTGGCCTGGAAACCGTTGTTATAGGAGAACTCCATGAGATGCAGGTGATCTTCCCACGAACCACCGAAGTTGAGTGTACATGACCGCAACATATCTTCAAGAGTCTGGATCGTACGTTCTGACTGACCATCTGTCTGTGGATGATAAGCTGAACTGAACTTGAGACGAGTCCCCAAGCTCTCTTGAAAACTCTAGCAAAAGTGCGGCATAAACCTTGAATCTCTGTCTGATATGATACTAACTGGGACTCCATGCAATCTGACAATCTGCCTGAGGTACATCTCTACAAGATGATCAGTCGACTGACCAATTCTGAATGGAAGAAAATGAGCTACCTTTGTGAGTCGATCAACTATAACCCAGATAGCATCTCTTCCAGCTGGGGATTTAGGTAACCCAGTTACAAAATCTATAGTAACGTGCTCCCATTTTCATTCTGGAATCAGTAAAGGTTGAAGAAGTCCAGCTAGTCTCTGATGTTCAGCCTTAACTTGTTGGCAAAATAAATAATGAGAGACAAACCGGGCTATCTCCCTCTTTATGCCATTCTACCAGAAATGCTGACGGATTTTTCGGTACATCTTCGTACCACCGGGATGAATTGAATACTGTGAACTGTGAGCCTCTGCCATGATCTCTTGTCTGATATCACTACTGGGTACACAAAAACGCCTCCCAGGTCGGAGAGTACCATCTTCGTGAATACTTAACTCTGCTCTCCGTCATGCTTCACACTTTGCTCTAAGTAGCTGAAGCTATGTTCGACTGAACTTTCGTACTGGCCATCAATGCCACATTAGTAGGGAAAACTATCTCAATACCCATCTTCTGAAGATCTGCTAACAATTCTGGTTGTGCTGTTAGAAAATAAACTCCGGCTCTTCTGCTCAATGCATCTGCAACAACGTTGGCCTTTCCAGGATGATACTGCAGGTTGATGTCGTAGTCCACAAGTAGCTCTAGCTATCTCCTCTGACGCATATTAAGATCCTTCTGGGTAAACATATACTTTAGACTCTTGTGGTCGGTGAAAATCTCCACCCGATCTCTATATAAATAATGCCTCCAAAGCTTCAATGCAAAAACTACTATTGCTAATTCCAAATCATGGGTAGGATAATTCCTCTCATAGTCACGAAGCTGACGTGACGCATAAGCGACTACCTTATCGTGCTGCATTAAGACGCATCCCTATCCTCTGCCGGAAGTGTCACAATAGACTAAAAATCCTCCAGTCCCATCTGAAAGTGTGAGAATGGGGGTCGTCATTAATCCTTACTTCAACTTCTAAAATAAACTCTGACACTCTATTATCCAAGCAAACTGCACATCCTTACGGGTAAACTGAGTCATGGGCGCTGAAATTTGAGCGAAGTCTGATACAAACCGTCGGTAATAGTCAGCCAATCCTAGAAAACTCTGAACTTCTGCGACGGTACTGGAAACTGGCCATGACTCTATAGCCACTATCTTCTGGGGTTCCACTTCTACTCCACTTCTGGTGATGATGAGACCTAAGTATGAGATACGATCCAGCCAAAACTCGTACTTACTGCACTTCGCGTACAACTGGTGTTCCCTGAGAATCTGAAGAACTACACGAAGATACTGCTCATGCTCCGCCTCACTCTTGCTATAGACTAAGATGTCGTCTATAAACACTATCATAAACTTATCTAAATAAGGCATGAAGATACGATTCATGAGGTCCATAAATATGGCTGGCGCATTGGTCGCTCCAAATGGCATAACAAGGAACTCCCAATGCCCATATCTGGATCTGAATGCTGTCTTTGGGATGTCTTGCTCTCTGACTATGATTTGATGGTATTCTGACTGCAAGTCAATCTTTGAGAATTCTATCGCTCCTTTGAGTTGATCAAATAAATCATCTATCCTTGGTAGAGGATATATGTTCTTGACTGTTACAGAATTCAAGGTACGATAATCAACACATAATCTTGATGTACCATCCTTCTTTTTCACAAGAAGTATCGGAGCTCCCCAAGGTGATCCACTAGCACGAATGAATCCCTTGGTTCTGAGTTCTTCAATCATCTTGTACAAGATCTCTAACTCTGAAGGTGCCATCCTGTAGACTCCTCCTGAAACTAGTGCCGTTCCTGGAAACAAATCAATGGTGAACTCTATCTCTCTCTCTGGTGGCATGCCTGGAAGTTCTTCGGGGAATACTGATGGAACTGGGGATTCCCAGGACCCTTCCTTTGGTGTGCGTATTGATCGATAGAAAGTTAAACAGATCTAATACGTGTTCTAACCCTTCATAGGCGGAAACTAGGGTTCACGAATTATACCTGCGGCAGAAAGGTGACAAGTAATTCCTGGCAATCTCGAGCGGACGACCCCAAGATCTTCTGCACGTATTCCTTCCTCGAGTTGGACGTCGTATGGGCGACGATCTTCCAACTTTTTCTTCGCCTTGGCAGCACTCTCTTTCTCTCCTTACGTGAATCACGAATTTAGAGAAAATTTTAGATTTCTGATCGGTAATCTGGCGGCCAGAGAATAGAGGATATATATAGGCTACGGCAGGGACCATGAGGAGAAATTAGGGTTAGGCCTCCTAACGGATCTGGATATCCCGTGTTCAGCCCGAACACACAATCCAGGCCCATTAACAATAGCTCGGTCCACTAATGAGCTATTGTTGCACTACCTCCCTAATCCTAAATTATGTTTGTGGGCTCCTTTTATTATATGCTCGTTTGGCTCCCTATGTTAAGATATCGTATGTCCGTCGATCAAATTAAGTTACTAACAACTATATTGATTCGACATCTTTTATCCTTAAGTAGTACCGCTCAACTTTATTTGTCATGTCGGATATAATCCACCTGCAGGGTTTACATGATAATCCTTATGAGCTCTTAAGAGGACATCATCAACCCGATGTATCGGGACATGTATTCCATTTATAATCAACAGCCCATCATACATACAATGTTATTACCCAATTCATAGAAGTTGTTGATCCATAATGAATCTCACTCTTTTATGAGTCAAAGTAATACACATTGCATATACATGTCCGTTATTATATCCGGATTAAGAGTACAAGCATCCATAATAACAGAGGTATTTGTTCTCTTATATAGTCAGTACAAAGAGAACAACCTCAAGTGGTCCTGTTCAATATACACAAAGTGTACTAGTGTAAACCTATAGTCAAGATAGACTAATACCAGATTATACTACAATCTTTCCAATAGATTGTCCAAGTCCATCTAGGTTGTGAACTATTTATATACTCTATAGAGAACTGATAATATGATCTTCTGTGTGACACCACACACCATATTATCTACAATATAAAATATCAGACATTTGCATTAACACTTGCAACAAATACAATATGCAAACATTTGCCCATATGATTCTCATTCAAAATTTAAGGAAATAAGGTTACTACAAAAGTGATGCTTTTAGTATATAACCCTAACAATCTCCCACTTATACTCAAAGCATTGTTTTTCAGTATACTGTTACAAATCTCCCACTTATACTTAAAGCCATGCTGCTACACATCTGACTCCCATTCCCTCAACATGACTGTCAAAAGCCTTAGCTGGTAAGCTCTTTCTAAAGGGATCAGCTAGGTTGTAGGCTGATGCTATCTTGATCACAACAACTTTTCCTTTCTTTACGAAATCTCATATCAGGTGGTACTTACGCTCAATGTGTTTGCCTGTCTTATGGGCTCGTGGTTCCTTCGAGTTTGCCACTGTACCACTATTATCACAATAAAGTGTAATAGACTTAGGCAAACTAGGTACCACATCCAAGTCCAACAGAAAGTTTCTGAGCCAAACCACTTCTTTGGCTGCCTCAGAGGCTGCCACATACTCGGCTTCCATGGTGGAATCAGCAACACATTTTTGCTTGATACTTCTCCACACAATGGCTCCACCTTCCAAAGTAAACACATAACCTGAGGTAGATTTCCTGGAATTCCTATCTGACTGAAAATCTGAGTCTATATACCCCAAGGGAACTAAACTATCTGCCTGGTAAACTAGCATATACTCTTTAGTCCTTTTCAGGTACTTCAAAATATGCTTTACGGCAGTCTAGTGCTCTTGTCCTGGGTTAGACTGATATCTACTGACCATGCCTACGGCAAAGCAGATGTCTGGTCTCGTACATAGCATTGCATACATTAAGCTTCCTACTGCTGAAGCATAAGGAACTGCCTTCATGTTCTCTATCTCTTTAGGTATCCTCGGACACTGCTCCTTTGATAGAGCAATTCCATGTCTAAAAGGTAAGAAACCTTTCTTAGAATTTTGCATACTAAAACGAGTTAGTACAGTATCGATATATGAAGCTTGGGATAAGCCCAACATCCTTTTCTTGCGATCTCGTAGAACTTTGATCCCAAGGATGTGACCTACTTCTCCCAAGTCCTTCATATCAAACTGTTTGGATAACCATACCCTTACATCAGATAATACCTTCACATTGTTTCCAATGAGTAAGATGTCATCCACATAAAGTACTAGGAATACCACCACATTTTCGTCATACTTTCTGTATACACATGATTCATCCTGACATTGATCAAATCTATAGGATTTTATCACCTGATCAAAATAGATGTTCCAAGATCTGGAAGCTTGCTTAAGTCCATAAATAGACTTTTTGAGCTTACAAACAAGATGCTCCTGGTCCTTTTCAATGAACCCGTCTGGTTGCTTCATATAGATGTCTTCCTCAAGACTTCCATTAAGGAAAGCTGTCTTGACATCCATTTGCCAAATCTCATAATCGAGATGAGCTGCAATAGATAAAAGAATCCGAATAAACTTAAGCATGGCTACAGGAGAAAAGGTTTCCTCATAATCGATACCCTCTCTTTGAGTAAAACCTTTTGCTACAAGCCGAGCTTTAAAGGTTTCAACCTTACCGTCTGATCCTCTTTTTCTCTTATAGACCCACTTGCATCCAATGGCTTTTACACCAACGGGTGGTTCTACAAGCTCCCAGACCTGATTAGAATCCATAGATTCTATTTCAGATATCATTGCTTTTTGCCAAGACTCTGCATCTTTATCTTGGAGTGCTTCATTGTAGGTACAGGGATCATAATCTTGTTCCTCAGGGACGAAGTCTGATGACTCTCCCAAGAACATATATCTATCAGGTTGTATCACAACCCTCCCACTACGACGAGGCACTATCGGTTGTGGTGTAACATTTATGACACGTTGTGCAGTTATTTGTGGTTCATCCTCTTGTACTGTTGGTACTGAAGTACTTGGTGTCTCACGTCTCAGTTCTTCTAGAATAACTCTACTTGTGGGTTTATGGTTCATCACGTAGTCTTCCTCTAAGAATCGGGCATTGGTGCTAACAATGACCTTCTGATCCTTAGGACTATAAAATAAACCTCCTTTCGTTCCTCTTGGATAGCCTACAAACAAGCGTACTTCTGTACGAGATTCTTTCTTATCTGCTTTTTCATTCAGCACATGTGCTGGACTACCCCAAATGTGAACATGTTTCAGACTAGGCTTGCGCCCAATCCACAGCTCTGTGGGAGTAAGCGGTACTGACTTAGAAGGAACCAAGTTCAAAATATAAGCTGTAGTCTCTAAGGCATATCCCCAAAATGAATCTGGCAAATTCGAGTAACTCATCATTGATCTAACCATCTCCATAAGAGTTCTATTCCTTCTTTCGGCTACACCATTCTATTGGGGCATTCCAGGTGCAGTCAATTGGGATACAATCCCAGCCTCTGATAAATAATCCCTAAACTCTCCAAAGAGGTACTCGCTACCACGATCTGATCGTAATGACTTGATACATTTTCTATGACGTTTCTCCGTTTCAGCCTTGTACTCTTTGAATTTTTCAAAGCACTCAGACTTACGGTGCATCAAATAAATGTATCCATACCTCGAATAATCGTCAATAAATGTGACAAAATATTCAAATCCACCTCTAGCTTGGATAGTCATGGGTCCACACAAATCAGAATGAACCAATTCCAACACATCTTTGGCCCTATACCCCTTTGCCGTAAAAGGCCTTTTGGTCATTTTACCTTCAAAGCAGGATTCACAAACTAGTAGTGCCTCCACTTCCAATGAACTCAAAGGTCCATCTTCAACCAGTCTTTGAATCCTTCTTAGGTTAATATGCCCCAATCGTAAGTGCCAAAGATATGTTTGGTTCATACAAGAAGGTTATTTTCTCTTATTTAAGTTAGATGACATATTATTCATTTCCATAAGTTGCATTATGGGCGAAATAGGATTAATGACATACAAATTATCAACCAATGCACCAGAACAGATAAAATGTTTATTCTTTCTAATAACAATATTGTCATTAAAATAAACTGAATATCCATCCTTAACTAACATAGAAACAGAAACTAAATTCCTTCTAAGTGAAGGTGCATAAAGACAATCTCTCAATGTCAAAGACTTATTTCTACCAAAAGATAAAGTAACATCTCCTAATGCAACGACCGATACTTTTGTAGCATCACCCATGAACAAGCATATCTCTCCATCACTGAGCCGTCTGGTTTCCTGGAACCCCTGCAATATATTGCAGACATGATTAGTGGCTCATGTATCTACACACCAGGTGCCGGTAGATAACACCGCTAAACATGTTTCAACTACTAGTAAATGAGATATACCTTCTTTATTCTCTTGTTTGAGAAGTGGACAATCAGTCTTCCAATGTCCTGACCATTTACACTTGAAACATTTGTCTTTCGGCTTTTTCATCGCGCCTTGAGGTCCCATGCCCTTCTTTGCTAAGTTTGCATGTTTCTGAATGTTATTCTTCTTCTTACCGCCTTTTGGCTTAGAAGTAGAAGCCTTTTCAGAAACAAAAACATGACCACTCTGCCTAAAGAGAGATTCAGCATCCTGTAGCTCTTTTGCAAGTTCTGCCAAACTATACAACCTTTTGTTCATATTGTAATTAAGGCAGAAATTGTCAAAACTTTTAGGCAGAGTCCCGAGAATGATATCGACCTGGGTTTCCCCATCAATTTCAGCACCAAGGATCTCCATCTCATTCAGACGACCCATCATCTTGAGAACATGATCCCTTACTGGTGTGCCCTCAGCCATTTTTGTATTCATCAAACATTTCATAGCAAACTGCCTAGCTGCTCTACTCTGATATCCGAAGAGTTCCTTGAGGTTATACATCATGTCATAAGCTGTGGTC
The DNA here is from genome assembly GCA_029216955.1 of Iris pallida. Classification (NCBI taxonomy): domain Eukaryota; kingdom Viridiplantae; phylum Streptophyta; class Magnoliopsida; order Asparagales; family Iridaceae; genus Iris; species Iris pallida. Next base: position 1,888,360 of record JANAVB010044620.1, on the reverse strand, counting down.
ATGGCCTGATGCTGATGTTGTAGTACATTTGACATAGATGCCAGAATGTAACACCGCGTCATCTCATTTGCCTTTTTCTACTTCTTATAAGCCTCTTTGACCTCTTTATCAGAGTTAGCATCAGGCTTAGGTGGGTATTCCTCAACAAGTACATATTTGTACTCCTCAGCAGTCAGAACAATGTCCAAATTACGTTTCCAGTCAATATAATTAGGTCCAGTAAGTTTGTTTTCTTTAAGAATCACCATAAGTGGACTGAAAGAACCCATTTTTTGAAATCCTGAGAATCACATAAATAAAATTATGTAGGGCAAAAAAAAAACTTTTTGAATTAACTAAATATTGATTCCCTCAAAACAATAATAAGAAATTCACCAACACCTTGAACACCATGAATTTAGCATGCCACGATAGTGTGGACGTATATAAATTCAACTTTGTTCAAGTAGATTTTTCTTATTAATTTTACTATCATGTCAATATAACTTTATGATAAATAAAATTAATATGCTGGTCTTGCTCTGGTCATACAAATAATAGCAGTGACTCCGATGGGGAGGATACCATTATTTGTATCTAAGTGTATACCATTACTTAATACTAAGTCCATTACCTTGTAATGAGTTCCTTCAGATGGAGAAGTGAACACATACTAGGTAACTTTCTACAATTATCCCTAAGGAAGTTTGTACTGGTGATCCATAATTATACTCATCCGATATGGAGAAAAGCACTAAAGCCAACACGCAAGTATAATTACATCACCTACAAACCAGTAATGGAGACCATAGGATTTATACTAAATAAAATCCTCTCCCACTTAGTTATTTAACAATGAGATTTTTTCTACTAGTTGATATTATGTCCATGTTGTCCATTATTAATGTAGGCTTAGTTTTTTAAAAAAACAACCACACAATAATAAACATGCATAATTAGAAAAAGCAAAATGACAAAAATAAGAAAAAATATCCAACTATTATGGTCATCTTTGCTGCTCCGTCCTCAACTATCCGAATCCAAAATCTGGCGCTGCGCAATTTTTTTTTTAGGTTTTGGCTGTCGATTCCTTCATCGAAATTCATCTGTCTGCCTCTGGATTGCTCAAAACCAGCATCTCGTCCGACGTCAGAAACGGCCACCACCGCCATCACAATTGATCAAAAATAATTAAAATTACATCAATCCTATGCCTCCCGAAGGAGTTCACACATAATCTAGATTGAAAAATTAAATTAATAAGCACGATCAACCCTCGTGATTTTAATTACATCCATAGCAACAACAACATCCATGACATGTCCGTGGTTTAAACAACACAATCAAAAAAACATGCATTGGACCATAATAGTTGGATCTAAGATGCCTGCAAAACCGAGTTAGAACAGATCTACATCTACCGACTATTACATAGCGCAAGTTTTATTGGACAACATGGACGTATCAATCAATACGTAGATCCAAAGTGGCTCTGATACCAATTGATGGAACTGGGGATTCCCAGGACCCTTCCTTTGGTGTGCGTATTGATCGATAGAAAGTTAAACAGATCTAATACGTGTTCTAACCCTTCATAGACGGAAACTAGGGTTCACGAATTATACCTGCGACGGAAAGGAGACAAGTAATTCCTGGCAATCTCGAGCGGACGACCCCAAGATTTTCTGCACGTATTCCTTCCTCGAGTTGGACGTCGTATGGGCGACGATCTTCCAACTTTTTCTTCTCCTTGGCAGCACTCTCTTTCTCTCCTTACGTGAATCACGAATTTAGAGAAAATTTTAGATTTCTGATCGATAATTTGGCGGCCAGAGAATAAAGGATATATATAGGCTACGGCGGGGACCATGAGAAGAAATTAGGGTTAGGCCTCCTAACGGATCTGGATATCCCGTGTTCAGCCCGAACACACAATCCAGGCCCATTAACAATATCTCGGTCCACTAATGAGCTATTGTTGCACTACCTCCCTAATCCCAAATTATGTTTGTGGGCTCCTTTTATTATATGCTCGTTTGGCTCCCCATGTTAAGATATCGTATGTCCGTCGATCAAATTAAGTTACTGACAACTATATTGATTCGACATCTTTTATCCTTAAGTAGTACTGCTCAACTTTATTTGTCATGTCGAATATAATCCACCTGCAGGATTTACATGACAATCCTTATGAGCTCCTTAAGAGGACATCATCAACCCGATGTATCGGGACATGGATTCCATTTATAATCAACAGTCCATCATACATACAATGTTATTACCCAATTCATAGAGGTTGTTGATCCATAATGAATCTCACTCTTTTATGAGTCAAAGTAATGCACATTACATATACATGTCCGTTATTATATCCGGATTAAGAGTACAAGCATCCATAATAACAGAGGTGTTTGTTCTCTTATGTAGTTAGTACAAAGAGAACAACCTCAAGTGGTCCTGTTCAATACACACAAAGTGTACTAGTGTAAACCTATAGTCAAGATAGACTAATACCAGATTACACTACAACCTTTCAATAGATTGTCCAAGTCCATCTAGGTTGTGAACTATTTATATACTCCATAGAAAACTGATAATATGATCTTCTGTGTGACGCCACACACCATATTATCTACAATATAGAATATCAGACATTTGCATTAACACTTGCAACAAATACAATATGCAAACATTTGTCCATATGATTCTCATTCAAAATTTAAGGAAATAAGGTTACTACAAAAGTTCTTCAATCATCTTGTACAAGATCTCTAACTCTGAAGGTGCCATCCTGTAGACTCTCCCTGAAACTAGTGCCGTTCCTGGAAGCAAATCAATGGTGAACTCTATCTCTCTCTCTGGTGGCATGTTTGGAAGCTCTTCGGGGAATACATTTGGAAATTCTTCAACGACTCTGGAAAACTAAACTGCCACTGCTACTGCCATCCGCAATACTGGGGAAGAAGGTTCTACTTCGCCCCTGAAAAACGAAAACTCCGGTTCGTCGGGAATACCAAAAATAATCCTGCCAATGGTAGTCTATTCTTGCGTATTGCTCCTTCAACCAATCCATTCCTAGGACCACATTATAATCGGCCATCAGAAATTCTATCAACCTAGCAGAAAACTCTCTACCGCTAACTATGATTCAACATGGGAAAAACACTCTATCTACTCCCACAAGACCGTTACCAGTAAGTATATTGAGCCTTACTGATAATAACTCAAGCTCCAGTCTTATTCGTGTAGCGAATTGTGCTGACATAAATGAATGCGATGCACCCGAATCAAATAATACTGATACTGGAAAAGAGTTGACGAGAATGGTACCTGGCACCACCTCACCTGAAGCTAACTGTTCTTCTACCGTCAGAGCCATAGCCTGACCTTGTCCTCTTGGTGCTGGTCCCCTCTGCTGGTGACCTCTCTGCCTGTTCTGAATCTGAGCTTGGGCAAACTGCTGAACCTGAGGCGGCAATGGCCTCGGAGGCTGGTACTGCTGCTGCACTAGTGCTGGACCCCTAATCGATGGACTGGTTAGGTTTGATGATGATGAACTGGCTCTATTCGGATAGGACCCTGTCTTGTGATATGGTGCCCCATACATCTCACGACAGGTCCAGGATATCTGTAAAATTTATCAACAGGTCCAGTCAGGACAGGAGCGAGCACAATACATCTCACGCAGATCATAACAGGTTAGATAATATAAACATACAAGAGAGTACGATACATAAAACTGAAAGAAAGTACATAATGTAAACAGAGAGAGAACTGTAATAGAAATATCTACTATAAGTAGAGAGCTACCAGTGACTAGTGATTTAGAGTACAAAGTCGATATATGAACGGCTGGATTTGCACATGACTATACTAAAGAGGCGCACATGGCTATACTACTTTGGAATTGTTTACATGGCTATTTATACTCCCCCATGCCCCAATCAATACACAAGGATCCAAACAAGTTATGTTACGTATATGGTTTTCACTTGAAGCCCATAAATGGGTGCACATGAAGTATACATGAGAGCTCATACATGAGTGCACATGAAGTTCACATAGGGGGCCCAAAAATGGGTGCACATAAAATTCACTTGAAGGCTCATAAATGAGTGCACATGTAATATAGGTTATACATGAGATACATGGGAAACATGACCGATTCATGAGAGCACATGAGAGTACACGAGCATGCATGAACGAGCATGAAGCACATGAGAAACATGAATAACATGAGAGCGAGGAATACATGATGTACACGAAACACATGACATAATGTATCCGATGCTCCCGAGGGGGATAACATCTCAATGTAGGGATCCATATAGTACCAATCCGTGATAATATCGTGATAGCATCAAATAAGGTAAACTAGAGAAAGAATATAATTCTAAGCAAGTTATGAAATGATCAGAGAATATCCTCGCCTGATATCTGAATGTCCAAGGTAAAGATACTGTCCGATGAGAGGTGTCTGGCTCCTAATCAGAACAGCACAAGTCACAACATGTCCAGAAGGGTAATATAAAGCACTACAATGCATTCTACATGAATCTAGGTCAAACTAGGCCAAAGTTAACCCTTGGTCAACTCTGGTCAACTGCACTAGTCAAAATAGGTCAAACTAGGTCATGTTCTAACCCAGTAAGTCTTACTAGGCCTAACCAAGACTATCCTAGCAAGCACACATCAATACAAGGCTATACAAGCCAACATACACCCAACTCTATATAGCATACAATTATTCAATACTTAAATAGGCAAGAATTCACATTGGATATACACTAGGTAATCTATTACTTTAAACTATATATGTCTACACATATATACACATGCATATATTGGTATTCAACATTAGGTATATAATCATGGCATTTCAAATGGTTATATAAACTTATATATTACAACACAATATGCTAACATATATATAATATACATACATAGCTAAGTTAACTGTATTCATAAATACTTATTTAAGAGGCTATGTGTGTGTATGTGAACATGGCAAAGGGGCAAGTGAGGGTTAAAAGGGCATACATAGTGTATACACATGAAAGAGTGTCAAAGTGTAAGTGAACAAAGTGTCAAGTGTGATAGTGTCTACATAGTGTAAGGGGTACATGAGGTAATATAGGATTTGTGTTAACATAGAACATTACATCTCATTAACTTGTATATTGCATACATTACATCTATTATTATATTACATTCATGTTTGCATTCATTTATCATTCATTTATTCTCTTGCACTACTATATGCACCATACATTACATACTATGGAACCTACATATTCATTACAAGCCATACTTATACATGCTTACATTAGATATGATACTTACACCTCATACATCATTTATTTAAACATTTACTCATGCTTGCATTCTCTATTTAATTACATAATGTATTTACATTAACATGGGTTAAAATCAAATAGAACATTATATTACACACAAGGGTGCACAAAATGCATATGCCGAATAGTAACTCCTACTAATAATCAATATTGTACCGTATCAGCATGAATTAAAATCTAGGATTAAAGTATGTTATAGATCTATGTGTTAGCTTTCCGAAACTTTAAACGGATCGCGTTTTCGTTTCCGAAAACTCCCGAAATCGTGAAAACACCGAGAACGCGTTTGTCTTTCGTACAGCTGACACTCAAATAATTGTCCAGAACGTTACAGAAAGAATTAGGCCTATTAATATATGTTTTTGGAAAGCTAACTTCAATACGCTTCTTTTAAAAAAATTGGGAGATTAGACCGAGCTTTGAGCTAGAAGTTATGATATTTCTAAGTTAGGGCTGAAATTAAAAACGTGGATAAAAAATCATGACGGATTTGGATAGTTTGAGACAAAAGAACACAAGTATATAACATAATATATCAAGAACTCACTCTCTACACTAATATATATATGAGACACTATAGAACACATCTCCAATACAAAAATATGAGATTAAACATGTAATAATTCATTCATACATAACAACAACACATAGTGTGTCCAAATTTGGGGTTTTCCCACATGGACACAACCACAACACAAAGGACACTCCTATGACCTCCAAATGGACAAGAAATGGATACAAATGGAGATACAACCATGGGGGTCATTCCTATGGGTTCAAAATAGACCTATATGCATGAGAAAATGAAAATGAGAAGGGATTTATACCTTCCGGTAGATCGAATCGAAGAAAAGCCTTTCCGGAGCAACACCGACACGTAGAGATTCCAAAAGGACACGAACGAGCTCTGAATCCTCCCAAACTTGGGTAGCTTCCTCCTTGGCTAGAATAGAGAAGGAAAGAAGAAGATTTGGTGGCAAAATGGAAGGATTTGGTAGAGAAATTGCTGGGGATTGCTCTCTAGGAATTTGGGGAAGAACAAGAGAGAGAGTGTGGATGAGAATAATGAAATGAACTTGAGCCTATCCTCTCCCAAAGTGGCTGGCCATATGGGGCTATTTGTCCTATTATGGTAAGGTCCAAAATGCCTCCACTAACCTATTCTATGAGTATTAGGAAAGGGCTAATTGGTTGGGGCTAAATTAGTCATTCTAAAGTCTCTAATCACACTAACCTTATCCATAATAATTAGTCTAACCTCTAACTAAAATATTTTTATAATGTGGACTAAAATTAATATCATGTGGGCCATGCCTAACTAGTGTGTGGGTCCCACTAGAGTCAAACTATCCCCGGGTCCCCGTTTCAAGTCGGATTGAGTTGAAATTTGAACCCGACTCAAATTACCCCAAAACAATATCATAAATAATAAAATAAATTTCAACTCCAAAATAATATCATAAATAATAAAATAAATTTTAAAAATATTCAAAAATGTAAAATGACAAAAATACTCCTGTTTCTGAAAACTGGGGGTGACAAATCTATCCACCTTAAAAAAATTTCGTCCTCGAAATTAAAACAAAGCAATCACAGGAAACGCATGCAGAAAACAATCTCATTCAAATACTTTTCAAAAAAATCAGCAATAAAAAAATCTCTTTGAGGCACATCAAACATTTGTAAATAAAAACTGATACGTGTCCGATACGGACACAAAACTATCACAAAATCACACCTATCAAAGGTCAAAATCAATAATCACCAACGCAATAAATATCAAAATAATTCAAAGAGGTCAAATGCAAAATATCCTTAGGGCAGAAATGACATTAAAATATTCTAGTCACATGGTTAGGCTCTAGGTCAAACAGTCTCTAGGGTTTCACTAGCAAAACATCAAAATCACAAGTCATGATTTTAAATAGTTTTAAAATAATTTAAAAATTACCAAAAATTATATCATGATTTAAATGTCAAATCAATAAATGATTAAAATTACAAAATTTCAAAATTATCCTCATTTTAGAGAACTGGGTGTTACAAGTCTACCCACCTTAGAAAAATTGTATCCTCAAAATTAAAATGTTCATACTCCTTCTAGGTCAAACCCCTCACAATCAAAGTCTCAGAACTTAAACAATCATACGATTTAAAAGGATGACATACAGGGTCATGGCATACGGTGGTAGTGAAAGTCTCATCTAGGTATACTAGTCATGCTAAACCAAAAATGGTCATATGGTATCAAAACACACAAGCACTCTAGGGTACTAAACTAGAAAAGATACAGAAATAACAATCATCAAGACTGTAAGGCAGTCTACCATCCTATATAAAAACTGGTACTTATCAAAATAAAATAAAGTTAACTACCATTTATCTAATAAGGGGTACAATTCAAGAAAATCAAAATCAAAAGTTAAAGAATGAAAGCCAATTGCATGAAAATCCAATCACAATATATTTATATATATAGCGTTAGAGAGGGAAAAGCTTGCATTATGTACAAGTTATGTAGTTCGTGTGTGTATGGGTGTATATGGACATGTTCATATGGTTAGATAATAGGCATGTGTGTATGTGAAATATACATGAAAGTGCATAGGAGGATTTGGGGTTTCAAATAATAATTATCAAGTTACACTAATCATGGCATATTGGTTAAACAATCTACAATACACAACTCATTTGCTCATAACATGCATGGCTAACCATGTATATATGTATATATAAAGAGGTAGAGATTTAGTTATGTATGTATATACATTATAACATGTATGCCTAAGCTCTATATATATCTATATAAATATATAATCATGACATAGAGAGGAAGAGTTAGGTTACATGACAGGGTATACTAAGTTAGGGTGTGTGTGTGTCCTTGTACAGGGTTATAGCTTAGTATTGAAAGGTTAAACCCAGTTTTAGTTCAGCATTTACATACAAAATCTGAAAATAAGCTAACATTTAAACCAGTGCAATATTAACATAATACAATTTCAAAATTTAGGAGTTTGAAACATCACAACTAATCTCAATGCTCCCAATACATCCTAACATGATAGAAATGAAACCCTAATATACTATTAGTACATTTATCTACGCATACAGTTCAATATTACATGTTAAATCTAAAATTGAACTAAACATGGAAATCAATGTAAAAATGTTAACATGTATTCAGTTTTCAGGATTTTGGAGAATTTGCACATCAAAACTAACTCAATATTTATCACAACCTAACATGTAAGAATATGGAACCTAAATTTATATCCCTACAACAACAATGTACACAGCTCTAAATATTATATTTAAAACAATCAATTTGAACTAACATTTAAAATCCCGTATTAAGGGTTAATATGCACACAGTCTCAGATTTGACAAATTTAAACACAAAACTCAACCAAAAAAAATTTTGAATTGAAACCCTACGTATAACATACATGTGCAGTGATATAAATAAAACTATTATCATGAAATTTTATATTTAAATTACGAGTTAAGCTAGAAAAAGCAGAGAATCGAAAATATTGGGGTTTTGAAAATTTAAACATTAACGACATATTAATATGTATTCGGATAAGCGGAAATCAAGTGTAGCATGCATAAGTGTCAGGAAAGTGTCCACTATATATATATTCATATATATTCTCATGTCCCAATATAAAATTTTAATTCTACGTTAAGACCAGCAATTAGATTCCTACCAAGGTTGCAAGCAGGTGATTGACGTAATCAAGACAGTATTATTATTATTTAATACAAGAATAATAGCAAGAAAGAAATAACGATAAAATCTGTTTTTGCTTATTTGTTTAAAAGGAAAACCCATTTTGAAACCCAGAGCTAAATTTTCAAATCCAAGATAAAGTCTAGCAAAATCATCGATTCATTGTATTAAGAAGAATTTCATAGTAAGAAGTTACACAAAGTTTATAAAAACAGCTAAAGCTACTCCTAAGTTAAATAAATGAGAAACAAAACAAAACAAACAAATAACAATTCTCTCTTTCTTTCTTTTTTTTTCTTTTTTTTTGAAGGACTGAAACAGAAGTAGAGAAAACATGTTCAAAAATATTTAAGGTACAATCTGATAATCATATGCGTCTTCTTGAAATTATGTTGTCAGAATTCTGCCACGCCAATAAGCATAGCTGCAATAAACGATAGAGTCCATAATAAGGCATAAACCCTATAATCATGTTATCTAGAATTCTTACCACGCCACCCGGTATGGCTGTAAGAAAATCTAGATTTCATAACTAAGATAAGTATAGCTATATCAGGCTCTACGTCCTTGTCATGCTAGCAAATATGACTGCAATAAATTCTAAATTCCATAATAAAGTAGACTTTTACCTTTCTCACTGTCCTTATCAAGTATGTTATCAGGTTATACCTTAATTTCAAAAAAATATACATATACATATAAATACAAACTCAAATTCAACAACTAACATCAAGATTCAAAATTCAACAATAATCCATCAAAAATCATAAAAATACAGACTCAAATTCAACCACTAACATCAAGATTCGAAATTCAACAATAATCCAACAAAAATCAAGTTCAATAACAGGAAGTAAAGATAAATCAAATCAGGAAAAAACAGATTTCAAATTGAAGTTAAAATAAGATTCTCAAGGGTCATCCTAGGAATCTCTCAAGGAATCCTAACCGTGATTGAGTACCTTCAAAATATATCCTATTCCTACTGCAGGCTGTAGTGGTACTCTAGTTCGAATACCACTACATAAACTCGACCTGCATGGGTCACCACTAAAAACGTGTCACGACCCGCACCCACCGTGAGGGTACGAGTACGTAACAACGCCCAGCCTACGTCGCAGTGTCGGCGGTAGAACGTTGTTCTAGGTCATGAACTATAACTAACATAATATGAATACTCTCCATAAGGAGGCCAACACAGAGGTACAACTCAATCACAATCTAAGGTAGAATGATAAAGATAGATAAACATGAAATCCAAAAGAGATACAGGAGATAGAAGTCTAAGTGTCTAAGATACATAATCCCAGAAATACATCTCAAAACTCAAATACAGTAATCCACAAGTAAATACAACTCCAGACAAAATGAAATAACTATGAACAAAACCCTAGCTATCTATACAACCTCTACTGTGTCTCCTCTAGGCTAGCAGACAACCTCCAGGCTATCTGTAAAATTTATCAACAGGTCCAGTCAGGACAGGAGCGAGCACAATACATCTCACGCAGATCATAACAGGTTAGATAATATAAACATGCAAGAGAGTACGATACATGAAACTGAAAGAAAGTACATGATGTAAACAGAGAGAGAACTGTAACAGAAATATCTACTATAAGTAGAGAGCTACCAGTGACTAGTGATTTAGAGTACAAAGTCGACATGTGAACGGCTGGATTTGCACATGACTATACTAAAGAGGTGCACATGGCTATACTACTTTAAAATTGTTCACATGGCTATTTATACTCCCCCATGCCCCAATCAATACACAAGGATCCAAACAAGTTATGTTACGTACATGGTTTTCACATGAAGCCCATAAATGGGTGCACATGAAGTATACATGAGAGCTCATATATGAGTGCACATGAAGTTCACATGGGGGGCCCAAAAATGGGTGCACATGATATTCACATGAAGGCTCATAAATGAGTGCACATGTAATATAGGTTATACATGAGATACATGGGAAACATGATCGATTCATGAGAGCACATGAGAGTACACGAGCATGCATGAACGAGCATGAAGCACATGAGAAACATGAATAACATGAGAGCGAGGAATACATGATGTACACGAAACACATGACATAACGTATCCGATGCTCCCGAGGGGGATAACATCTCAATGTAGGGATCCATATAGTACCAATCCGTGATAATATCGTGACAGCATCAAATAAGGTAAACTAGAGCAGGAATATAATTCTAAGCAAGTTATGAAATGATCAGAGAATGTACTCGCCTGAGATCTGAATGTCCAAGGTAAAGATACTGTCCGAGGAGAGGTGTCTGGCTCCTAATCAGAACAGTACAAGTCACAACATGTCCAGAAGGGTAATATAAAGCACTATAATGCATTCTACATGAATCTAGGTCAAACTAGGCCAAAGTCAACCCTTGGTCAACTCTGGTCAACTGCACTAGTCAAACTAGGTCAAACTAGGTCATGTCCTAATCCAGTAAGTCTTACTAGGCCTAACCAAGACTATCCTAGCAAGCACACATCAATACAAGGCTATACAAGCCAACATACACCCAACTCTATATAGCATGCAATTATTCAATACTCAAATAGGCAAGAATTCACATTGGATATACACTAGGTAATCTATTACCTTAAACTATATATGTCTACACATATATACACATGCATATATTGGTATTCAACATTAGGTCTATAATCATGGCATTTCAAATGGTTATATAAACTTATATATTACAACATAATATGCTAACATATATATAATATACATACATAGCTAAGTTAACCGTATTCATAAATACTTATTTAAGAGGCTATGTGTGTGTATGTGAACGTGGCAAAGGGGCAAGTGAGGGTTAAATGGGCATACATAGTGTATACATATGAAAGAGTGTCAAAGTGTAAGTGAACAAAGTGTCAAGTGTGATAGTGTCTACATAGTGTAAGGGGTACATGAGGTAATATAGGATTTGTGTTAACATAGAACATTACATCTCATTAACTTGTATATTGCATACATTACATCTATTATTATATTACATTCATATTTGCATTCATTCATCATTCATTTATTCTCTTGCACTACTATATGCACCATACATTACATACTATGGAACCTACATATTTATTACAAGCCATACTTATACATGCTTACATTAGATAGGATACTTACACCTCATACATCATTTATTTAAATATTTACTCATGCTTGCATTCTCTATTTAATTACGTAATGTATTTACATTAACATGGGTTAAAATCAAATAGAACATTATATTACACACATGGGTGCACAAACTGCATATGCCGAATAGTAACTCCTACTAATAATCAATACTGTACCATATCAGCATGAATTAAAATCTAGGATTAAAGTATGTTATAGATCTATGTGTTAGCTTTCCGAAACTTTAAACGGATCGCGTTTTCGTTTCCGGAAACTCCCGAAATCGCGAAAACACCGAGAACGCGTTTGTCTTTCATACAGCTGACACTCAAATAATTGTCCAGAAAGTTACAGAAAGAATTAGGCCTATTAATATATGTTTTTGGAAAGCTAACTTCAATACGCTTCTTTTAAAAAAATGGGAGATTAAACCGAGCTTTGAGCTAGAAGTTATGACATTTCTAAGTTAGGGCTGAAATTAAAAACGTGGATAAAAAATCATGACGGATTTGGGTAGTTTGAGACAAAAGAACACAAGTATATAACATAATATATCAAGAACTCACTCTCTACACTAATATATATATATGAGACACTATAGAACACATCTCCAATACAAAAATATGAGATTAAACATGTAATAATTCATTCATACATAACAACAACACATAGTGTGTCCAAATTTGGGGTTTTCCCACATGGACACAACCACAACACAAAGGACACTCATATGACCTCCAAATGGACACGAAATGGATACAAATGGAGATACAACCATGGAGGTCATTCCTATGGGTTCAAAATAGACCTATATGCATGAGCAAATAAAAAGGAGAAGGGATTTATACCTCCCGGTAGATCGAATCGAAGAAAAGCCTTTCCGGAGCGACACCGACACGTAGAGATTCCAAAAGGACACGAACGAGCTCTGAATCCTCCCAAACTTGGGTAGCTTCCTCCTTGGCTAGAATGAAGAAGGAAAGAAGAAGATTTGGTGGCAAAATGGAAGGATTTGGTGGAGAAATTGCTGGGGATTGCTCTCTAGGAATTTGGGGAAGAACAAGAGAGAGAGTGTGGATGAGAATAATGAAATGAACTTGAGCCTATCCTCTCCCAAAGTGGCTGGCCATATGGGGCTATTTGTCCTATTATGGTAAGGTCCAAAATGCCCCCACTAACCTATTCTATGAGTATTAGGAAAGGGCTAATTGGTTGGGGCTAAATTAGTCATTCTAAAGTCTCTAATCACACTAACCTTATCCATAATAATTAGTCTAACCTCTAACTAAAATATTTCTATCATATGGACTAAAATTAATATCATGTGGGCCATGCCTAACTAGTGTGTGGGTCCCACTAGAGTCAAACTACCCCCGGGTCCCCGTTTCAAGTCGGATTGAGTTGAAATTCGAACCAGACTCAAATAATCCCAAAACAATATCATAAATAATAAAATAAATTTCAACCCCAAAATAATATCATAAATAATAAAATAAATTTTAAAAATATTCAAAAATGTAAAATGACAAAAATACCCCTGTTTCTGAAAACTGGGGGTGACAGGGGCTGGTGCTGAAGACTGGGACATTTGCCCATGAGACCTCTTCCGTCCTTCGCTTCTATCTACAATCCTCTACGAAGTATACTCATGCCTCTTCGCTGCTCGCAAGATGGCATCAAACTTCTGGTGCTCAAACTACTCTACTGATATAATGATCTGTAGGTGGAGCCCATGCTGGAATCGCTGGGCTCGATCCAACTCGATTGCCACCAAGGTTTGAGCAAACCGACTGAGTCTAGAAAACTCGACCGTATATCCACCGATCGTCCTGTCCATCTGCTTAAGATTGGTGAAACTCGTCTGCAGATCATACCGAGCTACTGCGTCGAAGTACTTATTCTGGAACTTGTTGCTGAACACCGCCCATAAGACAGGCATCGGTAATCCAACTGCTAGCATCGCCCACCAGCTACGGGCTAAGTCCAATAACTGTAGCCGCACAACGGCCACCTTCTCTTCATCAGGAATTCTAGCTACTTCCAGGATAACCTCTGTGTCCTGAAGCCATGCATCAGCAACGATAGCATCTTTAGTGCCGTCAAAGAAATCAAGGGTCAGACGCTTAAAGATGTTGGCCATGTTGTTCGCTTGGTAACCAACTCTGCCCATGGCATCTTGTACTGTCTGGTGCAAGGCATCGCCCCGACGATCTTGAGATGCAAGCAATTCTCTGATGAGATCCACCAGGGTTCCATTGTCAGGCTCTGCAAGCTGGACTGGCTAAACTGGGGGCTCTGGATCCCCAGAATTCATGACTCGGGAGGCCACTCCAGAGTGCTGGGCTTGGTCTCCAGGTTGCTGCTGATCCACTGGAGGTGCTCCGCCTTGCTGATCGGTAGGACCAGGAACAATGCCGCTGAAAAAACGACATGAGGAATAATAAGGAAAGACCATGATAGATCAAGGATATAAACATGTGATCAGGCCAAGATTTAGGAAAGATTAGAAGACACGATTAGAGATGAAGAGCGAGTGCGGATTGAGACATCTATTCAGTGAAACCCTCACACATCTTAATTTACATGACCTGCATGGGCCACCACTTAAACCGTGTCACACCTCAGAACCAGAATACTTGAGAGCGGAGGACAAACACAGCCAGCTACGTATATTAAAGTGAAATTCACCTCGCAATACGGTCACGACTGTTTAGATGCATGAGGGTTTACTACAACCCAACAGTCACTTTTGGTCAAGAACAAGCCTAGTGTCTCAATCTCAAGCAAGCAAGTAATGTAACAAGATGGTAGATCATCAGACATACAAAGTAAGCCATCCCAAACATTACGTATTCAGATGATCATGAAGCTAGTCATACAAAATACGAAGACTAGCAAGAGTTAAGTCGCACATGATGAACCCTATGATTTGTCAATCATGTTACAGCCCTTAAGCAGACAGAAATATAAATTTAACATGAGCTAAAACTTGCTCGAAGGCTAAATGCATCAAAAGAATAATTTACAATAGAGTGGAAGAGCAAAATAAAACCCACTCGTTGCCAGGGTTGCGTCTAGTGTGCACCATCTGGCTGGAAGGGTGGAAGATCCTCGGGTGCTACTCCGAAATCTGGCCATACAAAACCAGTTGGGTCAGACCCCAGAAAGAGCAAGTGCCACAAGGGAGGCTTCACTTAAGAACTAAAACCAGCATATTAGCACAAAAGACATGATTGATAAATAAAGACATGAGTTAGAGAAAATAAGGTGATAAACGATAAGACAACTAAGGAACTATTCCGGTAGCCAAGTTACAACCCGTAAACAAAATAAGGACCGGGGTTGTAACCCTTCACCTGAACAGAGGTTAGCCTCCAACCAATTATCGACAAGAGTAAAGCATAACAGTAATATGCAAAAAAAAAACCATATACTGGCCCTGTCTAGGCAAGACTAGACTAGACTCCATCCATCAATCACGGCCAAGCAATGAGTACGGCTTGATACTTTAACTAACTAGGGTTATCATAAGCCTAATTACTAACAAGATGCATCGAGATGTTCCAACAGCCACAAGCCCTATAGTCTTAATCCAGGTTATCTGGTCACAAGTTGAGAGAGTTGGATTAGGTGACTTGGGGTGCAACACATGACAGTGTGCTGGAAATGTGCCCTACTCGACGGCAGGCTACAAGTCCAATTAGAGCACCCAGATAACGGGACTGCCTGAAGCTGGGAAATCTCTTCATAAACTACTTGATCAATCTAGTCATTATCCTAGTCAGATTCAGTATGAATCCCTGACCGTGGTAACCAAAAATTCATGTCCTAGACATGATGCAAGACGAAACATGTAGCTTATACAAGCACAAACACCCACGTGTCAAGACAAGAGTTATTTAGCAAGTCAAGATAGCCGTCACAATAGCATATCATGATTATCATGTTAGGTTTACTTATCAAGAGTGTGCCACGACGGGCCACTATCATGTCATGTTACTTATCAAGAGTGCACCACGATAGGTCACTATCAAGAATCATCATGTCAAGTTACTTGTTACTTGTTAAGAGTGCGCCTTAACGGACCACTATCGTGTCATATCCTTACATTATCATGAATGAGAGAAACTTGCATAAAAATAACTAGTAACATATTCTTAAAGCCAATAAAAAGATCTACAACTTTCATGTTGGGAGTTGGGAGAAATTTTCGTAACAATTCAGCCAAATAGAACGTAAAACAGCCAAAATAGGCACTATACGGCATTCTGCGGCACTATGCAGCCTTCTGCGGTACTATACAGCCTCCTGCGGCACTATGCGGTAGACTGCACTATGCGGCAGGCTGCATCACCATACGGCACTATGCTGCAGGCTGTACTATACGGCAGACTGCACTATGCGGCAGGCTGCATCACCATACGGTACTATATGACAGGCTGCACTATACGGCAGGCTGCTCTATGCGGCAGGCTACATTATGTGGCAGGCTGCATCACCATGCGACACTATGCGGCAGGCTGTACTATGCGGCAGGCTGCATCACCATGTGGTACTATGCGGCAGGCTGCACTATACGGTAGACTGCACTATGTGGCAGGCTGCATCACCATGCGATACTATGCGGCAGGCTGCACTATACGACACTATTCATTGTCCCTGCCAGATTCAGGACTGATGAACTAAGAAATGTCCAAATCTTATTTTGGTCATAACTTCCTTAAAATAAGTCGAAATCTAACTTTTCAAATGTCCATTTTGAGTAAAATCGAATTCTCTACAACATAGAACAATCAAAACTTAAAAGTAATGAAGTTTTGTAGATCAAAACCCAAGAAAACTTAAAAAAGTTACAAACTTAGATCTACAAAAAAATCTATCCGTCCAAACCGAAAACTCCAAGTCCTAAAGATGCTTAGAATCATGTAGAGATGAAGATAGAACAATAAAATAGAAGATCCATCATAAAGCAAGTTGTACTTGCCTAAGACTTGGTAGGTGGGAGGAGTAAATGAAGAAGATGAAGAAGTAAATGTAGAAATGAATGAGGAGAGAAAGAGAGAGAAGGAGTTGGGTTATATATCAACCCTCTCCATCTCAAACTAAACCAAGCCAAGCCAAACCAAGTCAAATTGAACCAAACCAATCAAATAAACCAAGTCAAGGTTAAACCAGGACTAGGCTAAGCTAAACAAGTCTAACTACGATCCACCTGATAAATGCCAGAAATATGGTATACGCATACGAAAATATGTATAACGGGAAACGGGAGTGACACACTATGTTTGTATTGAGATATTATTATGTTGTGGTTTACACCGGAATTATTATTCATATTGTGACTCTCTATTGAGATTATCCTATCTTCTTTTCCATCCTAGTTGTGATTGAGTTTACTTATTATATTATTCTCTTTTTGGAGCATATTCTAATTGTGTCAGATATTGTGACCTAGGACAGCGTTCTACCGCAGACACTGTGGCGTGGGCTGGACGTACCACTTCTCGTGCCCTTACACTGGGCGCGGGTCGTGACGAGTTTTTTGTGGTGGCCCATGCAGGTCTAGAATTGTAGTGGTATTCGAACTAGAGTATCACTACAACCTGCAGTAGGATATAGGATATAGTTTTGAGGTACTCAATCATATTAGGAAAACTCTGATCCAATACTTGCCATCTAAATTCTTGTTGATTAAATGCTTTCCTTTGAATAAATAAACTGTCCTCCTTTGTTTTTTTGCTTCATTCTCAGTAATTGCTTCTTGTTTTGATCTGTCTTCAGGATGGTTATGGAGACACGATCTCATCGCTCTGGTCCATGCAGGTCCAGATTTGTATTAGTGCGATGTCGTGGTAGTACAGCGACTTAGTTGTACTACTACGAGCCTGCTATAGAGTATAGGAAATAAAGTGTTAGAATGAGAGGATACTCAATCATTGTTAGGATTTCTTAAGAGATTCCTGGGACGACCCTTGAGAATCTTATTTTAACTTCGATTTAAAATCTTTTCCCTTGATTTGATTCATACTCCTTGTTATTGAATTTAGTTTTGATGGATTCATTGTTGAATTTTGAATCTTGATGAGTAGTTGTTAACTTTGAGTTTGTATTTAAATATATATGTTTAACTTTATTTTATTTTAGAATTTAGGGTATAACCTGATAACATACTTGATAAGGACAGTGAGAAAGGTAAATGTCTGTCTTATTTATGGAGTTAGAATTTATCGCAGTCATACTAGCTAGCATGACAAGGACGTAGAGCCTGATTTAGATATACTTATCCTACTTATGAAATTTAGATTTTCTTGCATCCATATCGATTGGCGTGGTAAGAATTCTAAAAACATGATTATAGGATGTATATCTTAGTTACGGACTCTATTGTTTATTGCAGCTATGCTTACTAGCGTAGCAAAATTCTAGCAACATGATTTCAGGAAGACGTGAATGGTTATCAGATTATATCCTAAAAATTGGTTCATTCCTTTTGAATTGATGAGCAAGAACAGATTTTATTATTATTTTGTTCTTGCCATTATTTCTTGTATTATATTTTTTTCCTCATCTTAGTTAACCATGTCCCAATTATATCAATCACCTATCTCGTATCTAATTCTTTCATCTATAATTTGAAACCTTTGAATCTCCATACCTTTTACCTTGGAAAGGTCAAGGAAGTAACGTAAATCATCTAGCTCGAAAATGACGTAATTTGTTATCTCATGACAATCTAGGTAGGAATATAATATGATAGACCTTGATATAGAATTTTGAGATAGAGATGTGGTAAAGATTGGGAATGGAATCAAGAGAGCAATATTATCAATTAGAAACGATCACACATAGAGAAATATTTTGGGTATGAATAATTCGTAGTTTTATAAAAAAACCGATGATGATATTCAAGGTCAACTTAGTTTTGAGGACTTGGATAAATTTTGGTTATTGATTCTTGAGACGTTTCACTTTAAGGCTATGATGTTAAATTTAGGGATTTAGTAATGGAGAAGAGATTTTAACTGTATTCGATGGCAATACGAAATTGAATAAGATATTGCAAAAAAATGGTTAAGAACAGAAAGAACACAAAGACTTTTGAGTTATAGAAAATATAAAGAATTTTTTAGAAAATTTTAAATTTAAGGAGAATAATATTTGAGGGTGTACATTAAAGGAAATATAAAGGTTGATTTTAATGGAGAATAAGTTTTATAAGGCCTAGTAGTTTTAGATTGAATAACACAAGGAGAGTAATTTGAACAAGTTCAAGGATTTCATAAAACTTAATTTAGAGGTTTCGGATCTAATTTAAGACAAGGTCAAAGAATTTGGATTTAAAGATGATTAAGTGGTTAGTATTGAGTGCTAATAAATAAAAGGGTATGCTTCATGAGTAATGTATTAGAATTTAGGAATTGAGCCTATGATGATCATGGCAAGGTCCAATCTTCATAACAAAAGGGTACAAATTCTTGGTGGTAGTCATATAAAGGTTGATTTCATATTTGGACTTATAAGATAAAGATATGATTGGCAAATAATGATTAGATAAACTTGATGGTATCAGAGAGAGATGATTAACTTGACTTCCCTATGAAACATTATCTTCTGTTTTCCCTATCGGAAGGAAGGAATTGAATTATTCCATATCTTTGAATTATCTTTTAAAAGTTTTCAATATCATTGAACCCTAACTCCCTTGATCACGACCAATCGACTTTGGTCACATTTTCTTATCATATTAATATTCTGGGTCGTACTCAATTGAATTAAATTTAAGTGTGACCTAGATTCCCATCCTTGGATGCTCATGCTCAGACTTCGATGACCTTGTTCCCTATCTTGCCCAAATCTTGATTTACCCAGAGATTGATCAACTTAGATCTTGTCGAGACTAAATTTTCTTTTATATATATCGTATTGGATTTCAATGTTATTGACAGTCGTGCTTTAAACTTTTGATTTTGATCATCTTTAAAATAGTAACCCTATATAATTAATTCCAATTATTTTTTTATAATCACCAGTTTTCATATAGGATGATAGACTGCCTTACAGCCCGAAGATTTATTATTTTCCTTATCTTTTCCAGAATGGCACCCATGACCAGAGTCTGTCCCCAGTGCACAGTTGTAGTTCCGGATGAGACTGAGATTGTACACTCCCTTCTATTGCTCAGGAGGTGTTAGCAGCCTCACCGGAGAGCTTTTCTACATCTCCTATCCTTCAGGAGTGGGCTGCAGTTCAGCCGGAGACTGAGGGCCTCCCTTTGCCTCCTGGAGTGGTATTCCATGCCATTCCTGATGGGGCTCAGATTTACAGACTTCTTCAGGATGTGTGGGTGGTACATAGACTTCATGCTGAGCTTATGAGAGAGAGCAGAGTCTCAGTATCCAACTGTTGTGGGATTACATGCATTCGAGGGAGCAGAGTCTTCAGGATGTGTGGGAGGTACATAGACTTCCAGCCTAGACCAGCCTATCCAGATCAGATTCCTGTCCAGTAGAGGCCAATTGAGTGAGTGCCTACCTGTGCCTTCTGTAAGAAGCCTGGGCACGTATGGAAGGACTGTAGGAAGAGACTAGGATTGTGCCTATTTTATGGGTCAGCTGCACACAAGATATGAGACTGTCCTACTACACCTACCCCCAGTCGAGGCCTACCTCCAGGAGAGAGTTCCAGCTACCAGACCTAGTAGAGGTGAGTTCTTGACCTATACCTTATCCTGTCTTGATGATTACTGTACCCTACCATATTGTTTGTATGTTTTGATACCTTATGACAACTTTTGATCTAGTATAACTATAATAGCTAGATGATGAGACCCAGTCTGATATTACCTGCCATAACCCTGTATGATGTCTTTCCAACTGCATGATTTGGATAAGTTTTCTTAAGACTATGATTGTTGGGGATTTGACCTAGAAGGAGTAGGATCATCTTAATTTCGAGGACGAAATTATTTTTAAGGAGGGTAGACTTGTAACCACCACTTTTCTGAAATGAAGGTAATTTTGAATTTTTGTAATTTTTATCATTTAATAATAATATTTAAATCATATTATAATTTTTGGTGATTTTTTTATTTATTTTATATTATTTAGATGGGTGAATTATGATTTTGGTTGTTGCTAGCTTAACCCTAGAGACTGCTTGACTTAAAGAGTAACCATGACCAAGAAGACTCGACCACGTGACTAGATTGGCTAGTTACCTATTTTTAGGCTAAGGATATTTTAGTCATTGTGCATTACTTTGAATTTTATTAATTTATTAATTAAATTGATTGTTGTGTGGTTTGGATTGGTATTTTGGTAGGTCCAAGATGGTATAAGCTTAGTCAACCATGACTAGAAGCCTAATAATGAAATTAGGAGTATTATTCGTCTTTTAAAATTTAAATTAGAATTATTGCTTATTTTAGAATCATTTATTTTATTTTCAAGCTATTTTCTCTTAAGGCCTTTTTAGTCTTTTTGACATGGGACTTTTAGCAACTCATGGAGTGCTTGGCCTATGTACAAACTCTAACCCTAACACCTCCTACCCCTGGCCGGCCACAAGCAGCCCCCTTTCATTTATAGAGATCCATAGCCTCCAAAGACCAAACCCTATCTCTCTTTTCTTCAAAACCCTATATTTCTCATCCGGAGTCCGTTTCACCACAAACGAATTCCGTTGCACTCATTGGAAAGAGAAGGACTTGTTGGAGTACTGCTAGCAAGGAGGTGGAGGCATTTGCTCGAGAGAAATCGGCCGACAAAGCACTCGGGGAATTCTTTTTATTGAGATTTTGACTCTCAATAGGTAAACCCCGATCTACCTTTGTTTCTCCTGAATTTTCTTCATTATTGCATCCATAAAGGCACCCTCGATTTGTGTATAAAGTTTGGTAGGATTTTGGTTTCGTTTGATAGCGGTATCGGACACGTATCGGTCTTTTGTTGCACGTGTTCGGCAAAATGCCACTTAGAACTGAAAAGTGTTAATTTTCGATTCTCTTTTTACGAATTCCTTCCTAATATGATTTGTAACAAATTTTGTGAAGACGGATCGAAAATCGACACGATTTCAACGTCCGAACGGACACGGACACGCGTGCATGAGATCCCGTGCACGCCCTGCTGTCTGTGCGTCATAACTCGATGTACAGAGCTCCATCTCGCGTGAAATTTTATGAGCACTTAAAATTTTTACGATGTTTCGTCAAGCTGTTTGTAAAACAAAAGTATTTATTTCACAAACTTTGTAAGAAGATTACAATTGAATTCTGGGAAAGTACAACTATAGGAATCTGATCTGAAGACGATCTCTTTATCCCTTGGACGATGTGAACTTTGAAGACGATAGCCTCTGAAGAATGCAGTAGCACTTGGACAAGAACTACTGATCTCTAATGATAATAATGATCTGATCTCTTTAATGAAGGACTTGAAACTCTATTTATAGAGTTTAGAAATAACTAATTTGTAGTTATTCTGAATTGTGCATGATAAACTGCGCTGGCGACAGACTACGCAGACTGCAAACTGCACTTGCCTATTGGGCAGTTGCTCGATCACGGGCTAACTGTATTCAGACGCGTGGCATTGTTTGATTGAAATACGCTTGGTCGTGTACAGGCGGTTGCCACGTGGCGAGCAATTGATGGCATGTAATCTACGTAATAAATGTCAGTTATTCGTTGAATTGCGCTAATCGAATAGCGCTAACTTCAGACTG
Source organism: Iris pallida (assembly GCA_029216955.1). Lineage (NCBI taxonomy): Eukaryota > Viridiplantae > Streptophyta > Magnoliopsida > Asparagales > Iridaceae > Iris > Iris pallida. Next base: position 1,865,403 of record JANAVB010044620.1, on the reverse strand, counting down.
CACTTCCTTTTAGTCATTGAAAAGTGCTGGGATTCAGGCTTGGTCAAACTGCGCTGAGGTTGGACTAGCAGATTGCGCTGACGTTGTACAGCTGTTCTCAAGCGCTGTGCTACACAAGAAACGAACGGACTTCTCATTTTTTGGGCTGTCAGGCTATCAAAAGATCCGATATTTGTCAGGTAATGATGGCATTGCCACGACAGCGTAGCGCGGTCTGGTAGTAGCGCAGTTCAGCTCGCGCGTTCGATTTGTAGCGCAATCTATTTCCTGCACAGTCCATTTAAAGGGTGCACAGTTGATAATTCTCTGTCTATTTGATAGATGCAACTTGATTTTTAAGACATACAAGACCCCCTTCAAAGTTTTTGAAATTTGAATATATTCAAAGTTTCGAAATACTTTGAATTTCAAATTTAAAATCAAGTTGCGCTTTGATTGCGCGTTTGGAGGAATTAGCTCCGTCTTTTGTGGCGCAATTGGAGGTGACTGTTACACTTCTGAAACTACAAATAGTTTCATTTTTTATTCTTTCAACCTTTAACTTGCTTTCAAATTCTCCAGAGATAAAAGCTCCTCTCCTACTCCGACTTCTTCTTCTTTATCTCGTCGACGACAGCAATGGCGCCCAAGCGATCAGCTGCCCAGAAGGGAAAGGCCCCCGCCGAACCCTCGACTCGTGTTACACCACGAGTGTCTCATCACAAGACGGGTCATCCAGTGCTTCAAGTTAAATGATGAACTATGATCGAAACCCTTTTTAGGGTTTTTGATATTTTCAGACCTTCATACCTCTCTCTTTTTAAAGATTGATGGTATTTGCACCAGCCTGTTTAGGGTTTCGGCTGCATATACAATAGTTTTCATTTTTCTGAAAACTATACTCTTGCACAATTGGTTGGAAAGCGCTGACAAAATGTTCGGCATAATCCATCGATTTGCGCAAGTCGGTTGTGCCAGCGCAAACTGATGTCTTGTGCAAGTATGTTAGCGCAACCTGACGTCTTGCGCACGTTGGCTGTGCTGGCACAATCTGATAACTTGCGCAAGCTGACTATGCTGGTACAATCTGATAGCTTATACAAGCTGACTAAGCTGGCGCAATCTGATAGCTTGTACAAGCTGACTGTGCTGGCGCAATCTGATAGCTTGTTTCATACAGCACAAATTGATGATCTTTTGAAGAAACTTTTTGATTTTGTATATACTGATCTTCGCCTTCTTTATTGATGCAGTTAACCTCAGGGAAGATCCCAACTATGAGATTTTTGCAGTATCCATGTCTGAACCTGAATACAAGGAAGATCTCTTGTACATGTTATTTCTTCAGTATGCCCTACCGTCATTCTTGACAAGCTGTTCTGATTGCACAAGACAATAAAACTTTACTGTGTCTGATAAACGGACAGCCTCTTCAAACTGTGGGCACTGTCACCCATAAGAAACCTCTGTTCTTGTTTGGTGAAGCTCTTGACAAGAATTCTCAACCGAGACCTCGTATGGAATAGAGAATTTTCCAAAGGTGTGAGAAGATGATACTTCTGCCAGAGATCTCCAGATGCCTTCCTTTGTCCCGATATGCTTTTGCGGGTTATCCCAGAAGAATGGAATGGGACATAACTCCGTTGCAGCAAGCCCGAGCGGGAAATATCTATATTAAGAAGGGACCAGACCACAAAGATATGTTCTACAGAGAGGACTAAAACCCGATTGTATCCTGCCGGAAGATTCTTTCCTGCTGCTCCCAGTGAGAACTCCAATATTCGCAAATGAGTTCGCGAAGGTGGAGGGAAGGTATCCAGACCAAGATCTGCGGCTGACAGGTCTTGTGAATCCGGATAATAAGAGATGGATCTGTATAACCAATTGGATATTGGTCCAATTTGAAGCTCGGCTCAAGAAGATTGATCTGTACCAAGCAGTGTACGCCACTATTTATGGCTTCCTCCCTAATTCTCATCTATTCCTCGCATTGGCGGAGAGATACAATTATAGGACTGGGACTTTCATGACGCCACGCGGAGAGATTGGATTAGCTTTGCACGAGATGAAGTATATCTCTCATCTGCCAATGGAGGATATCCCCTATGAAGAGTTTGTCCCGACAAACGATGAGTTGGACAGACTGCGCCAGGAAAATACTGACATGGTGGCTGTTTTTGAAGAATTACTATGTCACTATAAGATATGTTCTTTATAATACAAGAGTGGCACAGCCGGCACCTGCTACTCCACCAAATGGTTGCCCTATCTTTTCCTCAATCACATTATTGAGAAAAAGATAAAAGAATATGAGAACTGCTATCCCAACTTCTTTCGACCACTTAGCAATAGCGAAGTGATAGAGCTGATGGAGACACATGGTGATATGGATATCAAGATTGAGGATGATCTTCAATATCCTCCTTTTAAGAAAGACGACATCATTGAAAGCTACATGAGGATGGGCTACAGGCCGATGTCGAAGGAAGCCCAGCTGGCAGGTTTCCTCACTTACTGGCTTTGACGATATGTCGTTCCTGGGGCCAGTGCAGTTGATCGCTTCCATCGCGGTGTACTATTTACTGCTGTCCGTCTGGTTTTCGGCTACCGGATGGATCTGCTGTCAGCAATGACATGCAGGGTGAATGCCGGTCTCTGCCTCTTCGTTGATTCGATGATTCGAGGAAAAGGCGAGAAGGGAAGTTTTCCTCGGTTGGAACTGCCGTACACCTATCTGTTTGGATGGTTGCTTTTACACCATCCTTCTTTGATGAATCCTAACATGGAGGCTGTAACACCCATATCTCGGAATACGTATTTTTGATCAAGTCTGTATGTATCTTGGACCTGTATTTTATTTGCTCAGATTCTGGCCTGTAATTGTATTTTGGCTCGACTTGCAGATTTTGGTTTTCTTGTAAAACGGGTTTTGGCATGACTTGGTTTTTATTTTGTGGAGGAGAATTGGTTTGATTTGGTTTGGTTTGGTTTAACATGCATTAGAACACCTTAGCCTATGCTCCACCCTCAACACACCACAACCACCACCATTAAATCCCATCTAACTTTTCTCTCTCCTCTTTATTTCCATTAACTTCTTCATCTCCTTCATCTTCCTTCCTCTACACAACTCACCAACACCATAGGCAAGTGCACCTTGCCACCATATGAGAACCACATTTTATTTGTTCTTTAGCTAGATTAGGCCATGGTGATCAACATTAGTGCTTGACATTTTGTGATTTGGAGTCTCCATTGTTCTAGATCTAGGTTTTAACTATTTTTGGATTTACATGGTTTTGATCTATTTTGGTTGGATTTTTGTGGGTTTTGATGCTTCCATGTGGAAGAGAATTCAATTTTACTCAAGTTAGACCTTTGAAAATCTAGATTTGGCTTTGATTTGACAAAGATATAAAATTTGAATTCTTGGTGTTCTTCTCGGCCTGGAGTAGCAGGCTGCAGCCTGCGCTCTTTAGCGCAGTGCTGGACTGCGCATCCCCTCTCGGCCTGCGCTCTTTAGTGCAGCACCGACCGCGCTGCTTGCCCCTTGGCGAACTGCGCTCAGCCCCATGCGCCAACCCTTCCTACGCACTTCACCCTGCGCAGTTCACTTCTGCGCAGTCTACTCATGCGCAACCCACCCCTGCGCAGTTCATTCCTGCGCAGTCTGCTCCTGCGCACTTCACCCTGCGTAGTTCACTTCTGCGCAGTCTGCTCATGCGCAATCCACTCCTGCACACTTGGCCCATGCGCCATCTTCCCCTGCGCCCTGTGCTCCTGCGCACTTGGCCCATGCGCCATCTGCCCCTGCGCCCTGTGTCCCTGTGCACTTGGCACCCTGCGCAGCTGACACCCTGCGCAATCCAACCCCTGACCCCTTGCACAAACCATTGGCTCTTGGAGTTTTAGTTTTATTTCTTTAAGCTTGGCTCTTCTATAGCCATGTATATTGATATTTTATTAGATATTTTACGCCCATTTTATATTCTTACGCCTTTTGTCATGAACTTAATTTTACTTAATATGTTTGGAATGACTCTTGTACATGGCATGGTATGACAAGGAACTAGCATAACACGACAGTGACCCGTAGTGGTGCACTCCTGACATGACCAACCTGACATGATAGTGGCCTGTTGTGGCGCACTCCTGACAAGTACCCTGACATGATTTATCTTGATGCTGTTGCGACGGCTAACTTGACTCGTATAATCAACTTGACACCGTGGGTGTTCCTGCTTGCTTGCTTGTGCAATCCACTTGTCTTGTCTTGCATCATGTCTAGGACGTGACTCCCTGATTTCCTACGGTCAGGGATTCGTACTGAACATGGATTAGGCTAATGACTTGATCTAACTATAGTTCATGGAGAATTTCCAGTCATAGTTAATCTTGTTATCTGGGCGCTCTTAATTGGACTTATAGCTTGCCGACGAGTAGAGCACATTTCCAGCGCACTGTCATGTGTTGTACCTCTAAGTCACCTAAGGGTATATCGTCTCCGGGGCGATGTACCCAACCATACTCTCAACCCGCGGAAGGATAACTGGATGGTCTGCAGGGCTTGGGACTGGGAAATTCTCATTGCATCTTGTTAGTAATTAAGGCTTGTGGTAACCCTAGTTAGTTAAGTAGTAAGCCGTAGTAATTGCTTGACCGCTTGTGAATGGATGGAGTCCAGCCTTGTCTAAGTCTTGTCTAGTACCAGTACCTGACTACTCTTGAACTTGACTGTTTTATTTATTATTAAACAATAAATGGGTGGAGACAGAGTGCTATTCAGGCGAAGGGTTACAACCTCGGTCCTTGTTTGGTTTACGGGTTGTAACCTGGTTTCCAGAATGGTTCCACGTCCCCAGTCGTTTATTGTCCTGACGTGCTCTTTATTACTTGTACTTTTATTTCATTTCTTATGTTCTGATATGCTGGCTTTTGTTCTTATTTCGTAGCCTCCCTTGTGGCACTTGCTCTTTCTGGGGTTTGACCCAGCTGGTTTTGTGTGGCCAGATTTCGGAGCAGCACCCGAGGATCTACCGAACCTCCAGCCCGATGGTGGCGACTAGAAGGAACCCGGGCTACGAGTGGGTTTTCTATTTTGTTTCGCTCACTCTATTGTAAAGTTATTCTTTTGAGGCGTTTAGCCGACGAGCACCTGTTAGCTCGATGCACCTTTACTTACTGTCTGCCTACGGGCTGTAAACATGATTAACAAATCCTAGGATTGATCATGTATGACTTAACTCTTGCTAGTCCTAGCATTTTGTACGACTAGCTTCATGATCAGCTGATATGTAATATTTGGGACGCCTTTTATTGTATATTTGGTGGTCAAACATCTTGTGATTATATTATTTGCTTGAGATTGAGACAATAGGCTTGACCTTAAGAGACTGTTGGCTTGTAGTAAACCCTCATATCTAGACAGCCGTGACCGTATAGTTGAGATGTATTCTATTTCAATATACGTAGCTGGCTATGTACGCCCCCGCTCTCCAGTATTCTGGTTCTGGGGCGTGACAGAGGCAGTGGGCGACAGCTTTTTAAGAAGATTTTTGGGATGTAAGTGGATCTATACCACTTTGAGAGACTGCCGGCGAACTCTGAATCTCGGCAAGGGATGGAACTTTTATTGTGTTCCCCCTCCAGTTGGTTATGAGCATATGTCAACAAACCTCGTCGACTCTATGAGGATGCAGCCGTTGGGCCATACAGCTTTCGACTGGTTGAGAACAATTCGGCCATCACACTTGGTGTACCAGTTCGAAGATGAATGTTATCTTGAGCCTTATCTCCCCAGCCGATTTGCACGTCAATTCAGTTATGACCAATTTCATGTAGGTAATGCTATAATATGCCTACAAGGAAAAGTTTTTTTAATTGATGGAGCCCGGGCTTGGGCATATTACAATGCCCGTGACACAAGGACGACATTCTCGATGCCGACAAGAAGCGATCGTGGCCCTCACATGCTGTATACCTACTCGATCTTTTACACATCAGCAAATACTTTTGCTGAGAACTTCAATCTAGCAGACAGCTTTGCGACGACAACTCGATTTAAAAAGGAGCACCTGTTATGGTACTTACTGGTAATGATGAAGAGCACGAATCAGCTGATGCGCCTCTAGAAGCTTCGAGGGAAGCAAACTTCCCCGAAGAAGTCTACGAACCGCTACGTGTCTCTTTGAAAGTTGTAAGATCTCCGATCAATAAGAAGAAGAGGAAGGCAGAAGAAACATCTTCTCCTCTCTTAAAGAAGAAGACCGTCGTGGACTGTTCAGAAAGAGTCACTACTTGCTCGCAGTCTTGGCAACAGGCCGAGTCGGTTCATAGAAAAGAGGCAACAACCCCTACTTTCATTCAAAGAAAAACACACGCAGCAGACATAGAGATTCCGGAAGAACCTCTACGCAGGACAAAATTAGCTTTCAGAAAGAAAGTAACCACTCCCCTGAGATCTGCTCATATATCGGCCTTGATCAGTGCTGTCGCCGGGGTTATGATGCCTTCTCCTATACCTACTCCCGATCCCAGGTAGGAAGCTTCCAGTACAGATAAAGGAGACCAGGTTGCAGAGACAAGAGAGGAGACCGCAGAGATAAAGGATGGGGCTGCAGAAGCAAGAGAAGCAACTGCAGCTCCAACCTCAATCAATGAATCGGGATCATCTGTCGAAGTAATACAATCTCCTACACTTGCAACAGAAACTGACCCTCTTCCAGCTACACCACGATCGCGTCGGGCTGAAGAATATCGGTTGATGATCGAGGCCCTGGAAGATTGTGACTTTGGCTTCAATGATGATATAGATCCAGTCGACGCAAGTGATAGCGAGAAGGCACGAGAAGAGGGTGCAGATGATGAAGAAACATCTACAGAGGATGACAATCTGAATCTGGAAGAGGATGCCGATGCCCATGTATCCCAAGAAAAGAACACTGTTAATGACGTAGCACCGGAGGAAGCTACTGTCACTGATCCAAGAGGTATTGGCTGATATTGATAATCTTCTTTTATAGATCAAATGACTGATATCTTAACTTTCATTCATGCAAAAATTCAACCTTCTCCAATTCCTCCGGTATGCACTGATATAGTGCAGGCAAAGGCGATAGCCAGCAGCAGCCGTCATTTATCAGGCGGCTCGGAAGCAGGAAGCAGTTAGGCAGTGATGTCTGAAGCTACTTCTGCGAGGCTGCAGCCTATGTCAACAAATGACAATTTTGTCACTAAACCCAGCAATGGTAAGCTTACCCTTATTTTTTATCCTTTTGATAATCGCTAATGACAGCAAACTGATGATGTTTATTTGATTTCGCAGAGGAACATCTGGGAGGGGCAACTAGCTCCACTATGGCTCCCTTCTCCAAAGAGACTTCAACCCATGTTCCAGAAGCCGAACTTTCGCCTTTACAGGCCTCTGCTGCTTTAACTTCTATAGGAGTAGCTGCTACACCCAGTGCAGCGGCTACCAATAAATTTATAGTTGGTTCCTTCACCAACCTCTTCTTCACTTCATTAGGACCCTTAGTAGAAAGGGTAATGGAGAAAGAGAACGTTGGTTTCATCACTGTCCGAAGTCTAACTACTTATCTGATTGACGCTATCCGAAGTCAGGTTGATGAAGCTCAAGCTGCCTATCTTGAACATATACTGGATGAGCTGGAAGAATCAATTAAGATTTACAAAGATCTTAATCGGGGGGGTATAGAGCCCCTGGTGAATGCTGAGTTTGAAAGGATGTCTCGAGAAGCCGAAGTTACGAAAGCTGATTTCAAGATTTTCTTGGACACTTTTGTCACAAAGTCTTTAGAGTATGACTCCCAGATGGAGATATTAGTGTCTGCTACTGGGAAGAAAGAAAAGAAGGTTGCTAAACTGAATGCAGAGTTTTTTCGACTTCAGGAAGAGTTGAGAATCGTTCAACTTGCTCTTGAGGAAGAAACTACATAGCATCAAGCTGCAGTTCAGCAACTAGACATTCTAACCCATGAGAAGAATGAGTTTGTCACGTCTCATCAAGATGAAATCGCTCGCCGACTAGTAACCTTGCCGACATTTGACGATAAATCTGGAATGGAGGAAGCTAAAAAGCGGGTGCTGGATTCTCGTGAAGAACGACTTCAAACCTTGAAGCAGCAGATGGCTAGTCTAATGACCCCACCGATTGAGTGAAAGAAAATCTTTTGTACTTTCTCCTTTGTTATATGTCTTTTTGTAATGCTTTTTATTTTGATCAATGAAAAGACATTATTATTTTTTTGTGGCTCTATTATTTATTGCATATCCCATTAAGGATATAAATAATAGCGATAGAAAATATATTCAGAGGTTCAGGACATAATATATTTCTTGATTTAGAAAATAATTATATTCATTATATCTGCTTAGAGGTAATGTGGACATGACAGAAGATAATTTATTGAATATTATTATTTCGGTAGACAACTTAATCAAAGGTAATAAATACGTGACAAGTCGCTGATGTGGATGAACGGATGAATCGTCAAAATGTGTGAACAAAATGAATCGTCGGGATGAACGGATGAACCGTCAAAATGTATGAACGAAAATTAATCGTCGGGATGAACGGATGAACCGTCAAAATGTGTGAACGAAATGAATCGTCGGGATGAACGGATGAACCATCAAAATTTGTGAACGAAATAAATCGTCGGGATGAACGGATGAACCGTCAGATGAATGTAATAAATGTTGCGAAGAACGTGTCGCTTTGATGTTTCAAGAATCTCTGCCTATAAATAGAACAAAGATGGAACGATCACTTTCACTTTTCAACACAAAAATGTCGTCTGAAAATGCATCCAAGAAGGCTGAGATTGTCCCGAAAGTTGAAGAAATCACGGAGGAACGTCCAGCCGAACCAAACCAGCCAAAGCAGACGGAAGCGGGCGAAGGTTCGTCTGCACCTAAGCCACCGCGAGATATCTTGGACTTCTTGGTTGAGCCAGGGAAGACTGAAGAAGAAGAAGCCATGAGGATGGCTTCTTGCACATTTCTAGTAAAATCGGGCAAGGATGTTCTCAGCTCTTTTGCCGACTACATTTTTGAAACGGACGGTAGTGGTCCTCGTCCTGTCTTTAAGAAGGATGATAGTGATTCTCGTCCTTGATATTATGTAACATCGTTTATGATAAAATAAAATCAAACTTTATTTATGAACTGTCTGATCATATTTACAAGAAATCCTTTTTTACATTCATACATAATATTTTTTAAGGAACTTGCCATTGATGGGCATCATTGCAACTCGACCATCTAGCTCTGTGAGTTGATAAGCTCCATTTGAGAAGACTTTATTCGCGATATAAGGCCCTTCCCATTTTGCATTGAACTTGCCTTTGCTCATATGAGTCATAGTCATGGGACGTCTGACTGTAAGAACGAGTTCTCCTTTCTGAAAGGCTCTGACTTTAACTTTGCGGTTAAAAGTCTTTGAGATGCGGGCTTGATACAATTTAATATGTTGTTGAGCTAATAGTCGCTTCTCGTCGAGCGCCTCTAGTTCTTGAAGTCGAAGAAGATCATTGTTCTCCGCAGTAAGTTCGTTAACGATGGCAATCCTCAAGAAGGAAATTTGAAGTTCCAAAGGCAAAACTTCTTCGCAACCGTATACCAGAGAGAAAGGTGTACAGCCTGTGGGGTTGCGGACCGTAGTGTGGTAGGCCCATAGACATTCTCCAAGCTTTTCACTCCAATTCCGTTTGTTAGTAGACACAAACTTCTTAAGGAGCTTGATAATAGTCTTGTTGAAGGTTTCAGCCAAGCCATTAGCAGCAGGGTTGTAAGCTGTTGATGCGACATTGTCGATTCGATGATTGTCATAGAACCTTGTGAACTTTTGACTGATGAACTGAGGTCCATTGTCATGAATGATTCGTCGAGGTACACCAAATATGTAGATGACATGATGTTTGATAAAGTTGATAACACTGCTGGTTTTAACTTCAGCCAAAGGTATAGCTTCGGCCCACTTGGAGAAATAATCCGTTATGGCTAGTATAAACCGATGTCCTTTAGAAGAAGGAGGATTGATAGGACCTATAATATCCATGCCCCAAGCTTCAAAAGGCCAGGAGGCAGCAGTCGGATGAAGGAATTCCGACGGTTGATGGATAAAATCTGCATGGATTTGACAGGCTCGACATTTTCTTGCATATTCAATAGCATCAGATACCATAGGGGCCAATAATAACCCATTCGTCGGATACGATCTTGTAGTTTAGGGCCGGGTTGATGTACTCCGCAAACACCATCATGAGCTTCACGCAATACTTGCTTCGCTTTATCACCAGCAAGACAGCGCAAGAGTAGGCCGTCATAAGTCCGTCGATAGAGGGTCTTGGTGGTCTAATTATAGTAGAACCAAAGAGATCGTCGGCGAATACTCGTAGCCTCCTTAGGATCTTCAAGAAGTATGTCATGAACTACGAAGTCAATGAAAGGAGCTCTCCAATCTTTATCGATAATATTGATTTCAGCAAAATTACTGAACTCAATGTTACGATTGTTTTCCACACAGAACAACTCTCTATTGGAAACAACAACCACTTGTTGTCTTTTGACAGGAATTTCTAAGATTGCCGCGAGATTAGCTAAAGCATCTGCTTCAGTGTTGCAAGCTCGTCGGACATATTCAATGAAAAAAACCTTGAATGATGTAGCCATGTAAATCGCAGCTTCATGATAGGGTACTAGATCTTGATGGCGAACTTCGTATGTTCCTCTAACCTGATTGACAACCAGTTTAGAATCGTCGTAGACTTCGAGATATGTAACTTCCAACTGTTTTGCTAATTGAAGTCCGATAAGCAAGGCATTGTATTCAGCCACATTGTTAGAGCATGGCTGATCTAAGGAATAGGCTCTTTGGATAGCTAATCCTTCTGGAGAGACCAGTACAATCCCAACTCCTGCGACAATGGTCCCTTTTAGCCCGATCCGGATGCTCCGTCGAAGAATAGATGCCAGGTAGGAAATTCTTCAGAGATCATGTTTGATTTCAATGTTTCGTCAGGAATTTCATCATAAAGCTTAGATATTTCCGGGACAGGATGAGCTGCTAAAAAGTCAGCCAGTGCTTGACCTTTAACAGACTTTTGCAGAACATAAACTATGTCGTATTGGGCTAGCAGATTGGCTCATGTAGCCAGTCGAGAATTGAGTGTGCTAGGCTTCTTCATCAGTACCCAAAGAGGATTAACTCGGGAAATGACGTGAATGGTTTGGCCGATGATATAATGTCGAGTCTTTTGAACAGCGAACATAAGAGCTAAGCATTCTTTCTCAACCGGACTATAACGGTGTTCAGCACCAATCATAGTACGACTAAGTAGATGGTTTGTTCATGGCCTTCTTTGTTCTTCTGAGCAAGTAAAGCACCCAATGAATGATCCATAGCACGGACATACATTAAGAATGGTATGCCTGAGATTGGTGGCACCAAGACTGGTGGGTTCATGAGATATTGTTTTATATCATCAAATGCTCGTTGACATTCTTTAGTCCAAATGAAAGATACACCCTTCTTCATTAACTGGGTAGATGGTCTGCAACGTCCAGACAGATTTGAAATGAATCTCCTGATGTATGCAAGTCGACCTTGGAATCCTCGTAGCTCTTTTAGGTTGCGTGGAGTACATCTCTCTTGAATGGCTTTGATCTTCTTGGGATCCACGTATATACCCTTAGAGGTAATGATGAAGCCGAGAAATTTACCACTAGAGACACCCAAGAATGACTTGGTGGAATTCATTTTAAGTTGATGTTGGCGCATTAGATTGAAGATAGTTATTAAATCTTAGATGTGATCTTCCTTTAGACGACTCTTGACAGCAATATCGTCAATATAGCATTTGACAGTCTTGCGCAGATGATCTCGAAAGATGGTACTCATAGCTCGTTGTTAAGTGGCACCAGCGTTCTTGAGACCAAATGGCATCACTGTGTAGCAGTAGACTCCGCGAGGAGTACGGAAAGAAGTGTGTTTTTCATATTTAGGATTCATCCGAATTTGATAGTATCCGGAGAATCCATCTATGAAGGATATCTTTTTGAACCCACAAGTATTGTCGATCATGACGTCTGTGATAGGGAGAGAAAACTCGTCTTTTGGACAGGCTTCATTAAGATCCCGGAAGTCGATACAAACTGAACTTTGCCAGTTTTTTTTAAGACTGGAACAATGTTGGCTACCCAATCTGTATGTTGTTCTTCTCGAATAAAGCAACAAGCTATAAGCTTTTTGACTTCATCATCAATCGCATCCATCATTTTTGGCTTGAATCGCCTTTGCTGTTGTTTGACTGGCTTTGCATTAGGCAAAATATTCAGTTTATGATTGGCAATTTTGGGATCTAAACCTGGCATGTCTTTATAACTCCAAGCGAAGACATCAATGTATTCTCGAATAAGAAGAATTAATTCTTGCTTATCCGCCTCTGGAAGGTTCTTGCTGATGAATATTGGACGAAATGACCCGTCTTCTCCTACATCAATTTGAACCAATTGACCTTCGGTAGAAGGTTCCCGTTGTTCGAGTCGGAGTTCCCATTGGGTATCCATTCGTTGAGCCTAAGGATCTGTTTGGGATTTTCTTCGATATCTTCGTGATAACCTTCTGGAAGTTCAGCGGAGACCATGTTAGAAGATACAATCAATCGATGAACTTGGCCGATACTGGTGTCAGAATCCCAAGATCTGGAATCAGAAGAGTTAGAGCGCTCCTCACTATCAGACTCGGAGGCTGCTGGAGATAAAATCGGAGGTGAAGTATATCCGAGACCTCTTTTCGTCCTGCTGTAATACATCACTGACTTTCCTTTCGAAACAACCGTACGGATAGGAGTTCGTCTACCCTTACCGTAATTGAGGCCATTCTTAAAGTCATAACCCATCTTTCGGATGATTTCTTTTGATTGTTGACTATAACGACGAAGTTGGAGACGTCCCATATCGTTATTTTTGCTATCATCTGTATAGCTGAATTTTTGTTCTGGCACTAAAAAGTATTGGCCTCTCAGCTCTCTTTCGAGAAGGGACAACAAAATATGAGTCATCTAGATGTTCAAATAATACTTTCGTCTGAAGGGATTGTACGACTCCTATTGTAAATAACTGAAAGCTGTCTAGCATATCCAAATAGCATTTAGTATGATAAATGACATCAGTATACTGGAAAGTAGATGCTTTTTTTTATTGATTTGTACATCCATATTTACAATAGGACCTTTAGCCTTAGCCGGCTTGGTCAGATCGATTACAAGAGGAGGAGAAAAAAAGTGAAGAGGATTAGACTTGTTGCGATGGAGGTCGATAACAAGCGGCTTAGAAGAGGTGAGCTCCCTTTGATCTTTGTTACGACGGAGGTCGATAACAAACGGCTCAGAAGAGATGAGCTCCTTTTGATCTTTGTTACGACGTAAGTCGATAACCAGTGGCACAGAAGAGGTGAGCTCCCTTTGATCTTGATTATCACCAATCGATCGCTTCTGGGCTGGCAGATAGATAGCTAGTGGTTTGAAGGATTGAGGATGAGAGACACGCCCTTTGAAAGGTATGATGATAGTGTCACTGGGCACTGCTTCATGTTCTTCTTCACCATCCACAGCTAATACCACCTTCATAAACTCTTCTTTGTACATGCGAGCGTCGTTGCAATATGCTTCAACGCCTTTAAACGGGTAGAGATCCGCAACTTTTTTTTGGACTTCTTCTTTGTCATCAACGTATTTGAAGCATTGATGGAGAGTAGAAGGAACAATATTGTGTTCATGCTGGAATGGTCTCCCCGGAAGAGCATTGTAGGAACAACCATGGTTGTCTATAATATAGAAGGTTACCTTCGTGCGAAGATTGCCGATTTGGAGTTTTAGACGTAACTTGCCTAAAGGTTCACTTCTTCCCTGATTGAATCCTAGAATGGTGGTGATAGTGCTGGAGAGGCTATGCACTGGAATCTTCAGAGCATCCAACATTGTCGTAGGCATGATGCTGAGTGCTGACCCTGGATCTATCAGAAGACGATCGACCTTCATGGAGTCGACATATCCTGTAAAGCTGAGAGGAAGGTCATGTCGATTGTCTTCCATTAACATGTCATCTTGTGTGAAGGTAATATTTGGAATTAATTCCAGCACACTGTGACAATGGAGACAAGAGACAGGTTCTGCCTCAGGTTTCTTAAGAAGAGTTAGGCAAGTTTTCGCCTGCATTAGAGCTTCACTCAGATTTTCTCGAGTCTCTTTGGAGAGGCGTAAGAGCTCGAAGATGGACAGCCTAGCCGGTGTGTTGGCCAGTTGAACCAATATGTCAAAGTTATATGACTTTTCAAGTCCAGAGGGGGATGACTTCTTCAAAACTTTGTCGAAGCGGACTTGTTGTTTACCTTTGTCGGCTGCTGCCGGTTTAGGAAGAATGGGTTCTACAACCGGTAAAGATGCAGAAGGGATGTCCTCAGTAGAGACAGGTTGCACTGGAACAGACTCAGAAGAAGAAGCAGGGTTTTCTTGAGTTTCAGGAAATTCTCGTAAATAGGCTTTCCCTGACCTAGTGCCCATCATGATTTCCTCTTCAACTATGGGGTCAAAAGACACCATATTAAAGATCTTTGTTCTGCCCTTGGAGCGGTCTTTTTGCTTAGACGAGGAAGGAGCCTCGAAGTCTGCAACAAGGTCAGAGTGGATCCATATAATCTCACCGTTATCAAGGGATAAGGGGACGAGACCTTCACTCCGTGGAGGAGAGAGATTCTCGATCTTAAGAGTGGCCTTGGGGATAGGGATGACACCATGCTGTACCATATATGGAGGGAAGTTACCGAACTGTACTGAGATCATGTTCTCGATAACAGTCTTCTTATCTTATTGAAGGGTGACAACACCAGCGTTGACTAACTCTTGAATCTTGCCTTTGAGCACATAACATGCTCGAGTGGGATGACCAATGAACCTGTGATGAACACAATATTTGGGATGATCAGTCTTACCGACCTCGTCAGGCTTCTTCGGGTCTGGGAGTTGGAGCTTATTGCTTTTGATCAAGCAATCGAAGATGCTCACAGTGTCGTTCTCGTCAAAGGAGTACTCTACTTTCGGACGAGGTTCCCTTGGTGGAGGGGCACAAGGAGTAGAAGTAGACGTAGGTGGAGTGTCACGCCCCAGAACCCGAATACTGGAGAGCGAGGGCAGACATAGCCAGCTACGTATATGAAATGAAATCCATCTCACTATACGGTCACGGCTGTCTAGATACATGAGGGTTTATCTACAAGCCAACAGTCTCTTAAGGTCATGAACAAGCCTAGTGTCTCAATCACAAGCAAGTAAGTAAAAGTCACAAGATGTATGATCATTAAATATACAATAATAAGGCGTCCCAAATATTACATATTCAGCTGATCATGAAGCTAGTCGTTACAAAATGTCAGGACTAGCAAGAGTTTAGTCATACATGATCAACCCTAGGATCTGTTAATCATGTTACAGCCCGTAGGCAGACAGTAAGTAAGTGCAATCGAGCTAAATAGGTGCTCGTCGGCTAAATGCCTCAAAAGAATACTTTTACAATAGAGTAGGAGAGCCAAAATAACCCACTCGTTGCCAGGGTTCCGTCTAGTGGCCACCATCTGGCTGGAAGGTCGGTAGATCCTCTGGAGCTGCTCCGAAATCTGGCCACAAAAACCAGCTGGGTCAGACCCCAGAAAGAGCAAGTACCACAAAGGAGGCTTCACTTAAGAACCAAAACCAGCAATCAGCACAAGATATAAATAAAAGTAAGAACTGGAAATAAAGAAAATACACCAGGATGATATACGACGAGACAACCATGGAACTATTCAGATAACCAGGTTACAACCCGTAAACCAAACAAGGACCGGGGTTGTAACCCTTCGTCTGAACAGAACTTGGAATTCTCACCATTTATCGGTAAAATAAATACAAGCATTCTGGTCATTCAATAATCTGGAACAGGATCATGGCAAGACTAGACTGGTTAGACTCCGTCCAATCACTTCACGGCCAAGCAAGAATTACGGCTTGATACTTTAACTAACTAGGGTTGTCACAAGCTTAATTACTAACAAGATGCAGTAAGATTATTCCACAGCCACAAGCCCTGCAGACCGTCCAGGAAACGAATGTACCTTTAGGTAGCTTGAAGGGTGCAACACATGACAGTATGCTGGAAATGTGCCCTACTCGACGGCAGGCTACAGATTCCAAGGCGTGCCCAGGTAACGGGATTGCCTGTAGCTGGGAAATCTCGTCATGACTAATGTATTAATCTAGTTATTAGCCTTAGTCCATTTTAGTAGGTACTCCTGACCGTGGTACTCAGGAGTCCCTGTCCTAGACATGATGCAAGACAGGACTAGTTTATTTATACAAACACAATCGCCCACGGTGTCCAAATTATTTATACAGGTCATGTCATGTCAGGTAGCCGTCGCAACAGCTATTCGAGATAATCATGTCAGGTTATCATGCCAAGTGTACTTGTCAGGAGTGCGCCACGGCGGGCCACTATCAGGTCAAGTCAGGTTATTATGTCAGGAGTGCACCACTATGACGTTAAATATCTAATAAAATATCAATATACAAGGCTATAGAAGATCCAGGGTAATCAGGCTGCGCTCAGGTCAGGCTACGCTCAGGCCAGGCTACGCTCTAGCCAGGCTACGCTCAAGTCAGGCTACGCTCACGTCAGGCTACGCTCAGGTCAGGCTACGCTCACGTCAGGCTACGCTCAAGTCAGGCTACGCTCAGGTCAGGCTACGCTCAAGTCATACGCTTCCAAAAGGCAGCATATGTACTCCATATGACTCCTCTTCAAGGCAGCGTATGAGGTCCATACGACTCTTCATCAAGGCCGCGTATGCAAGACATATGCCTCCAAAAGGCAGCGTATATACTCCATACGACTCCTCATCAAGGCAGCGTATGAGGTCCATACGACTCCTTGTCAAGGCAGCGTATGAGATCCATACGACTCCTTGTCAAGGCAGCGTATGAGGTCCATACGACTCCTTATTAAGGCAGCGTATGCAAGACATACGCCTCCAAAAGGCAGCGTATGAGGTCCAAACTGTACTGCGCTAAAGAGCGCGCACAACTCAGTAGCGCAAGCTAAAAAGCTCGCGCACTGCTCACTGTCTTCTCCAAATCACCAAGAACTCCATAGTTGAACCCAAAGCTTCAAAAGTCCATAACTTGGTCAAAATAAGTCCAAATCCAACTTTTCAAAGGTCAAAATTGGGTAGAATAAAATTCTCTACAACATGGAACCATCAAAACTTGAAAACAAGGAAGTTTAATAGATCAAAACCACCAAAATCCGAAAATAACTAATTTCTAGATCTACAAAAATTAAAGCCTCAAAATGGAAAATGACAAGTTCTAATGTGTCTTAGAAACATGAGGAAAAGCTAATAGAACAATAAAAATAGGCTCTCTTGTGGAAGCAAGTTGCACTTGCCTAGACCTCTCTCTTCTCTTTCTAGTAGGTGAAGGGAGTAAATGGAAGAAGAAGAAGAGATTAATGAAGAGAGAGAAGAAGAAGAGGTAATAAATATGAGTGGTGGTAGGTAGGTAGGGGGTTCACCCCTTGGTTTATGATGAACCAAGAGCAATCCCAAACCGAACCAAGCCAACCCAAACCAAGAATAAACCAAGCCCAGGGAAGAAATTAAGCAAGAAAATCATACAATACAAGAATAAATACGTACACGTATTCCAGAAATACGTAATACGAACCACAGGCATTACAACTCTACCCACCTTAAAAGAATTCCGTCCTCGGAATTTCATCAAGAGGCTAGAGGAGCAATGACAAGCTATATTAATCACATGCAAGCTATAACTAGGCAGACAATCACTCATTCAAGCAAGGAATCGAAGGCATGAGGCATAAGAAAGATATTATACCTCACGAGTCAAACAAGTCGGGATATCGCGATCGGATATCATCCTCACGCTCCCATGTTGACTCTCCCAAAGAGTGATGACCCCAAGCAACTCAGACTAACTTGATAGTCTTGTTCTTGAGGATCTTCTCTCTCCGGTCCAATATAGACACAGGCCTCTCCTTATACGAAAGGTTGGTACCAACAACCAATTCCGAATGATCCAGGATGTGGATCGGGTCCGGAATATATCGTCGTAAATGGGATACATGGAACACGTCATGCACCTCGCTTAGCGACGGCGAAAGAGCGAGACGATAGGATACATCTCCTACTCGCTCCAGAATGTCAAACGGTCCTATATACCTAGGACTAAGCTTGCCCCGTATGCCGAAACGAATGACGCCACGGTTAGGAGAAATCCTCAGGAATACATGATCGTCGACCGAAAACTCGAGAGGGCACCGATGAGAATCGACCCAATGGCGCTGGCGATCTTGGGCAACTCGAAGATGATCTCTGACTCGCCTGACCACTTCAACTGTCTGGGTAATCATTTCTGGACTGAGCATCTGTCTCTCTCCAACATCATCCCAGGCTAGCGGGGATCTGCACTTCCTACCATACAGTGCCTCGAACGGTGCCATCTGGATACTGGCCTGGAAACTATTGTTGTATGAGAATTCCACCAGGTACAAGTGATCTTCCTATGAACCACCGAAGTCAAGTGTGCAAGACCACAACATGTCTTCAAGAGTCTGGATCGTGCGGTCCGACTGGCCATCTGTCTGCGGGTGATATGCTGAACTGAACTGGAGATGAGTTCCCAAACTCTCTTGCAAGCTACGCCAAAAGTGTGACATAAATCTTAAATCTCGGTCCGAGGTGATACTGACTGGCACACCGTACAATCTGACAATCTGCCTGAGGTACATCTCTGCTAACTGAGCCGTCGACTGACCAACTCTGAATGGAAGAAAGTGAGCCACTTTCGTGAGCCGATCAACTATAACCCAGATAGCATCTCTACCAGCTGGGGATCTAGGTAGTCCAGTCATAAAATCTATGGTCACATGCTCCCACTTCCATTCTGGAATCGGTAAGGGCTGAAGAAGTCCAGCCGATCTCTGATGTTCGGCTTTAACTTGTTGGCAAGCCAAACACCGAGAGACAAACCGAGCTATCTCCCGCTTCATGCCATTCCACCAAAAATGCTGCCGGATATTACGGTACATCTTCGTACTGCCGGGATGGATAGAATACTGCGAACTGTGCGCTTCTGACATGATCTCCTGCCGGACATCTCCGCTGGGTACACAAAGACGCTTACCATGTCGAAGTGTACCATCCTCATGAATGCATAACTCTAGTCTTCGTCCTGCCTCACACTCTGCTCTGAGTCGCTGAAGCTTGGAATCTGCCGACTGCGCCATCCGGATCCTCTCGACTATAGTGGACTGAACTTGCATACTGGCCATCAAGGCCACACTGGAAGGGAGAACAACTTCGACACCCATCTTCTGAAGATCTGCTAACAGCTCTGGTTGTGCTGTTAGAAAATAAACTCCCGCTCTTCTGCTCAATGCATCCGCAACAACATTGGCCTTCCCAGGATGATACTGTAGGTTGACATCATAATCCACAAGAAGCTCCAGCCACCTTCTCTGACGCATGTTAAGATCCTTCTGGATGAAAAATACTTTAGGCTCTTGTGGTCGATGAAAATCTCCACCATGTCTCCATATAAGTAGTGCCTCCACAACTTAAGTGCAAACACCACTGCTGCCAGCTCCAGGTCATGGGTTGGATAATTCCTCTCATGATCACGAAGTTGTCATGATGCATAAGCTATTACCTTCCCATGCTGCATCAGAACACATCCTAAACCTCTGCCTGAAGCATCACAGTACACTGAGAATCCTCCGGTCCCATCTGGAAGCGTAAGAACAGGAGCTGTCATCAAGCCTCGCTTCAACTGCTCAAAAGAACTCTGATACTCTGCTGTCCAAGCAAACTGCATATCCTTGTGGGTCAACTGCGTCAATGGCGCTGAAATTCGAGCAAAATCCGAAACAAACCGCCGGTAGTAGCCGGCCAATCCAAGAAAACTACGAACCTCTGCAGCTGTGCTGGGCACTGGCCATGACTCAATAGCCATAATCTTCTGGGGATCCACTTCTATTCCTCCTCGAGTGATGATATGACCCAAGTACGAAATACGATCGAGCCAGAACTCGTATTTACTGAACTTGGCATATAACTGGTGCTCTCTGAGGATCTGAAGAACTATACGAAGATGCTGCTAATGCTCCGCCTTACTCTTGCTGTAGACCAGAATGTCATCCAAGAACACAATCACAAACTGATCCAAGTAAGGCATGAAGATGCGATTCATGAGGTCCATAAATATTGCCGGCGCATTGGTTGCTCCAAAAGGCATAACAAGGAATTTCCAATACCCATATCTCGATCTAAAAGCTGTCTTCGGGATGTCCTGCTCTCTGACTCTGATCTGATGATAACCTGAGTGCAAATCAATCTTCGAAAATACTGAATCCCCCTTGAGTTGATCAAACAAGTCATCTATCCTCGGAAGAGGGTATCTGTTCTTGATTGTCACTGAGTTCAAGGTACGATAATCAACACATAACCTGGACGTACAATCCTTCTTTTTCACAAGAAGCATCGGGGCTCCCCAAGGCGATCCACTAGCACGAATGAATCCCTTGATTCTGAGTTCTTCAATCATCTTGTACAATATCTCCAACTCTGACGGCGCCATCCTGTAGACTCTCTCTGACACTGGGGCTGTCCCGGGAATCAAGTCTATAGTGAACTCGATCTCCCGCTCCGGAGGCATACTTGGAAGTTCTTCTGGAAAAACATCTGGAAACTCCTCGACTATCCTGGGCAACTGAACTGCTGCTACTGCCATCCGCAATACTGGAGGAGGTGACTCAACTTCGCCTCGGGAGAAAGAAAACTCCGGCTCGCCTGCAATGCTAAAAATAACCCTGCCAATGTGGCAGTCTATTCTAGCATACTGGTTTTTCAACCAATCCATCCCTAGGACCACATCATAATCGGCCATCGGAAACTCTATCAATCTAGCGGGGAATTCTCTACCGCTAACTACAATCCGACACGAGAAAAACACTCTATCTACTCCCACAAGTCCGTTACCAGTAAGTATATTAAGCCTTACTGATAATGACTCGGGCTCCAATCCTACCCGTGTCGCAAATCGTGCAGACATAAATGAATACGATGCACCAGAATCAAATAAAGCTGAAGCTGGAAAGGAGTTGACGAGAATAGTACCTGCCACTACCTCTCCTGGTGCCAATCCTTCTTCTACGGTCATCACCATAGCCTGACCGGGCCCCTGGGGTGCTGGTCCCCTCTGCTGAAATGCTCGCTGCCTGCTATGACTCTGGGCTTGGACTTGAACATACTGTTGGGGGTTCTGCTGTTGGAACACTTGGTTCTGAGACGGCAAGGGCCTCGGCAATGGATACTGCTGCTGCTGGACCGGAGCTGGTCCTCTCACCGAAGAGCTAGAAAGGTTGGACGATGATGAACCACCCCTATTTGGGCAGGATTCAACCCTATGGTCTGGTGCTCCACAAGCCAGACATAATCCCTGTGCCCTGCGACATTCTGCCACCACATGGCCTGGCTTCCCACAATGAGAACAACCCACTGCGGAAGATTGCTTCTGCTTCTGCTGCTGGGGGTGCATCGGAGTTGAATGCTGAACCGACGTTACTGAGGCCGCTCGCCTCGGAGCTCCAATAGTCAAAGCCCTGGCTGCCAGGGCCGGTGTTGAAGACTGATTCATCTGGCCGTGAGATCTCTTCCGACTTTCGGCCCTATCCACAATCCTCTGGGAGGTATACTCATGCCTCCGGGCTGCTCTCAAGACTGTATCAAAAGTCTGATGCTCAAACTGCTCAACTGCCAACAAGATCTCCAGGTGAAGTCCCTGCTGGAACCGCTGGGCTCTATCATACTCGGTTGCCACCAAAGTGGGAGCAAACCGACTGAATCTGGAAAACTCGGCCGCATATCCGTCGACCGTCCTGCCTCCTTGCTTCAGATTGGTAAACCTCGTGTGCAGATCATACCGAGCCACGGCATCGAAATACTTGGTCTGGAATCTCTTTCTGAACACTGCCCAAGCAATGGGTGCTGCTAATCCAACGGCCTGCGCTGTCCACCAACTGCGGGCAAGATCTAACAACTGCAGGCGCACAACGGCCACCTTCTCGTTCTCTGGGTCCTGGCTGCTTCTAGAATCACCTCTGTGTCTTGAAGCCATGCATCTGCCGCGATAGCATCTTCACTACCGTCAAAGAATGGAGGGTTCAAGCGCTTGAAGCTGTTGGTCGCGCTGTTACCCTGATGACCACCCCGGGTCAAAGCATCCGTCACTGTCTGGTGCAAGGCATCTCCACGCCGGTCTTGGAAAGCTATCAAGGTCCTTACGAGTCCTACCAAAGTGCCGTCATCATGTTCTACAGGTTGAACTTGCTGGACTGGTGGCTCTCCGCCAGAAGACACGACTCTGGAGGCTACTCCGGAATGCTGGGCTTGATCTCCAGGTTGTTGCTGGTCCGCGGGAGGTGCTCTGCCTTGCTGGTCGGTAGGACCACGAACAATGCCGCTGAAGAAGATGACATAGAGAACAATAAGAAAGGACCAGGACAGATCAACGATACAAGCATATGATCAGGACAAGAATCCAGGGATTCAGAAGATACGAGCAGAGATCAAGGACGAATACTGT
The DNA here is from genome assembly GCA_029216955.1 of Iris pallida. Classification (NCBI taxonomy): domain Eukaryota; kingdom Viridiplantae; phylum Streptophyta; class Magnoliopsida; order Asparagales; family Iridaceae; genus Iris; species Iris pallida. The sequence continues at coordinate 1,842,709 of JANAVB010044620.1, read as the reverse complement.
TGAGACATCTATTCGGTAAACCCTCATATATCCTGATTTACAAGACCTGCATGGGCCACCACTTAAACCATGTCACACCCCAGAACCAGAATACTGGAGAGCGGAGGCAGACATAGCCAGCTACGTATATGAAATGAAATCCATCTCGCTATACGGTCACGGCTGTCTAGATACATGAGGGTTTATCTACAAGCCAACAGTCTCTTAAGGTCATGAACAAGCCTAGTGTCTCAATCACAAGCAAGTAAGTAAAAGTCACAAGATATATGATCATTAAATATACAATAATAAGGCGTCCCAAATATTACATATTCAGCTGATCATGAAGCTAGTCATTACAAAATGTCAGGACTAGCAAGAGTTTAGTCATACATGATCAACCCTAGGATCTGTTAATCATGTTACAGCCCGTAGACAGACAGTAAGTAAGTGCAATCGAGCTAAACAGGTGCTCGTCGGCTAAACGCCTTAAAAGAATACTTTTATAATAGAGTGAGAGAGCTAAAATAACCCACTCGTTACCAGGATTCTGTCTAGTGGCCACCATCTGGCTGAAAGGTCGGTAGATCCTCTGGAGCTGCTCCGAAATTTGGCCACACAAAACCAGCTGGGTCAGACCCCAGAAAGAGCAAGTGCCACAAAGGAGGCTTCACTTAAGAACCAAAACCAGCAATCAGCACAAGATATAAATAAAAGTAAGAACTGGAAATAAAAAAATACACCAGGATGATATACGACGAGACAACCATGGAACTATTCAGATAACCAGGTTACAACCCGTAAACCAAACAAGGATCGGGGTTGTAACCCTTCGTCTGAACAGAACTTGGAATTCTCACCATTTATCGGTAAAATAAATACAAGCATTCTGGTCATTCAATAATTTGGAACAGGATCAGGGCAAGACTAGACTGGTTAGACTCCGTCCAATCACTTCACGGTCAAGCAAGAATTATGGCTTGATACTTTAACTAACTAGGGTTGTCACAAGCCTAATTACTAACAAGATGCAGTAAGATTATTCCACAGCCACAAGCCCTACAGACCGTCCAGGTTACCCGGGTTAAAAGATTAAAGTTGAATTCAGGTGGGTACATCATCCAGGAAACGAATGTACCCTTAGGTAGCTTGAAGGGTGCAACATATGACAGTGTGCTGGAAATGTGCCCTACTCGACGGCAGGCTACAAATTCCAAGGCGTGCCCAGGTAACGGGATTGCCTGTAGCTGGGAAATCTCGTCATGACTAATGTATTAATCTAGTTATTAGCCTTAGTCCATTTTAGTAGGTACTTCTGACCGTGGTACTCAGGAGTCCCTGTCCTAGACATGATGCAAGACAGGACTGGTTTATTTATACAAACGCAATCGTCCACGGTATCCAGATTAATTATACAGGTCATGTCATGTTAGGTAGCCGTCGCAATAGCTATTCGAGATAATCATGTCAGGTTATCATGCCAAGTGTACTTGTCAGGAGTGCGCCACGGCAGGCCACTATCAGGTCATGCCAGGTTATTATGTCAGGAGTGCACCACTATGAGTCACTATCACGTCATGCTCAATTATCAATTACAAACATATCAAGTAAATTTCTAATTATCAAGTTCAGGACAAAAAGTGTAAGGATATAAAATGGACGTTAAATATCTAATAAAATATCAATATACAAGTCTATAGAAGATCCAGGGTAATCAGGCTATACTCAGGTCAGGCTACGCTCAGGCCAGGCTACACTCAAGCCAGGCTACGCTCAGGTCAGGCTGCGCTCAAGTCAGGCTACGCTCAGGTCAGGCTACGCTTAGGTCAGGCTACGCTCAAGTCATACGCTTCCAAAAGGCAGCGTATGTACTCCATACGACTCCTCTTCAATGCAGCGTATGAGGTCCATACGACTCTTCATCAAGGCCGTGTATGCAAGACATACGCCTCCAAAAGGCAGCGTATATACTCCATACGACTCCTCATCAAGGCAGCGTATGAGGTCCATACGACTCCTTGTCAAGGCAGCGTATGAGGTCCATACGACTCCTTGTCAAGGCAGCGTATGAGGTCCATACGACTCCTTGTTAAGGCAGCGTATGCAAGACATACGCCTCCAAAAGGCAGCGTATGAGGTACAGACTGTACTGCGCTAAAGAGCGCGCGCAACTCATTAGCGCAAGCTAAAAAGCTCGCGCACTGCTCACTGTCTTCTCCAAATCAGCAAGAACTCCATGGTTGAACCCAAAGCTTCAAAAGTCCATAACTTGGTCAAAATAAGTCCAAATCCAACTTTTCAAAGGTCGAAACTGGGTAGAATAAAATTTTCTACAACATGGAACCATCAAAACTTGAAAACAAGGATGTTTGGTAGATCAAAACCACCAAAATCTAAAAATAACTAATTTCTAGATCTACAAAAATTAAAGCCTCAAAATGGAAAATGACAAGTTCTAATGTGTCTTAGAAACATGAGGAAAAGCTAATAGAACAATAAAAATGAGCTCTCTTGTGGAAGCAAGTTGTACTTGCCTAGACCTCTCTCTTCTCTCTCTAGTAGGTGAAGGGAGTAAATGGAAGAAGAAGAGATTAATGAAAAGAGAGAAGAAGAAGAGGTAATAAATATGAGTGGTGGTGGTAGGTAGGGGGTTCACCCCTTGGTTCATGATGAACCAAGAGCAATCCCAAACCGAACCAAGCCAACCCAAACCAAGAATAAACCAAGCCCAGGGAGGAAATTAAGCAAGAAAATCATGCAATACAAGAATAAATACGTACACGTATTCCAGAAATACGTAATACGAACCATAGGCATTACATGGAGCCATGTTAACAGCCAAAGATTCCTTGTTCTTGAGATTGATACTCAAGGTTTCTTTACCCTTGCGGTTGTTCTGGTGATTACCACTATTAGATGTCGGGTGTTCATTCCGATCGGGGTTAGACATGTGTACCCCTAACTGCTTGAACTTGTCAGCGCTAACTTCAGCTGCTTTAATATTGACAATGAATGATGGCCAGTCTTGAAATTGAGTTGACCCCGTCCACATGCTGATAATAGAAAAAAGATTTGCCTTGCAGGTATCTATAGTTACAGCGGCCGGAGTTCCAGGAGGCATCTTTAATGCTTCTCGACGAAATCTTTCAATGAAACGCTCAGCGGTTTCATTACATCTTTGTTTGATCTTGTTGAGGGCCGACATGGTCATGACATTGATTCCCTCATAGAATCGCTCCAAGAAGATTTGTTTAAAACCCGAGAAAGAGGTGATACAGCCATCAGGCAAGCTCATGTACCAATCGTATGCTACATCGCTAAAACAGCCGACGAATACCCTGGTTAGAAGAGTGTCATTTGGCTAAAGTTGAACAGTCATTACCTCAAAGTGGTTAATGAACTGACTCAGAGAAGTGCTGCCGTCAAACAACAAAATTGTAGGAATCTTGTACTTTGGAGGGAATGGGACTTCCTTCTATTCAACTGGATAGGGTTGTTTGATCTCCAATCGCTGTTAATTATCCTTCTCTTTAAAAGCCTCGAATTGAGTGCGCAAGAGTTTGACAGCTTCATTAGCATCCTCTGATAATGAAGGAGTAGACTGAATTATAGTGTTAGGGAGAGGAACAGCGTGGTAAGTACTACCCCCAGCTCCTAACTGACTGGGTGTGGGTTGAATTTGTACAGGAGGTATTTAAGGAGATACTACCCCCAGACCTGCATTGACAGGCACCGACGATGCTATAATCTCAGGATTTGCATCAGGTGCGGTCGGTGGAACTGTATGTTGGGCCACGATGATAGAATGCATACTTGAGACCATTTCAGCCATGGTCTTCAGCTTATCCTCCAGTACAACTATTCGTTGTTCTTGATTTGTCGAACTAGAAGTATCTGGGTCTTCAGTAACAACATAAGCTGTCACTTCTCTAGGTACAGTAGAAGACACTGTCTGTTCAGAACTTTCGATGTATGCATCATAATCAGAGAAGGAATCATCCCCTGAATGAGAAATAGGAAGATGACCAGTAGAATCTTGGAGAAGATTCCTATGACTGATTGTGTCTCGACTTTGGGATCGGGTGTGTCGAAATACTCTTCAGAAGATTCTTGGAGTAAATCTAAGTATCGCTGGCTAGGCCTGCGAGGCTTGCCGTGTTTAGAGCACTTTCTACCCCCAGTATCTCGAGAAGCCATGTTGACGGAAGCATACAACATTTCGTCTTCGTCTTCTGACATTGGTTCAGAAGTTGCAACATTCAGACGATCGAAGACAGATTGTTTTGTTGTCTGGCAACAACCTTGTGATTACAATGGCATTCAAGTGGTTGAACTGGAGGTATTGAGATATTGTCCCACTTTTGCTTGAGGCGTTCTCGGAGGCTAGGAACAATGACGGGACGAGAAAAAGTTTGAGGGACGTATTCTTTGACAACATTAGGAACATGGTTCCGGCTCTTCAG
>JANAVB010044620.1:1758267-1833267 GCA_029216955.1 Iris pallida | reverse complement strand
TATTTTACTGCCGATACTGTGGCGTAGGCTGGACGTACCCACTTCTCGTGCCCTTACATTGGGTGCGGGTCGTGATACCAGTTGTTGGACCCATGGCTCTAATTCAAGAGGTTCAAGTAGATCTTCGTCTTTCTCTTCAATGTCAGTGGATGCCATGTTGACAGATAATGTCTGCCTGAATATATCCCCAATGTTGTCATCGAAATCATATGTAGGTGAATTGGATGAGTGAGAATGCCACTCGCATTCCTCATCGGAGCTCTCGGGCGTTGTTGCTGGTGTAACATAACCGAGGTTGCATTTGGACTTGCCGTAATAATCCTGAGGCTTTCCAGACGGGGTTGACAGCTGCAGAGGCGATCGCCCACCGTTGGCGTAATTTAGACCTAGGGTAGCCTCCATGTCGCACCCCTGCTTTTGCATGAAGTACTTGGCTTGAGGATTGTACAGGTAGAGCGGTAATCTTTCAGTATCAGGTTCGTGATCAAACTCTTGAGGCATGAAGGATTGAGGACCTTCTTTTCGGCCAAAGATGATCGTGTGATCCCCTACGCTTCTGCTTGGGACTAAAAAGTAGGCACCTTTAATGGAGCAAGTCTGTTCGAGGTATGGACGGTTGTCACCGGTGTGTGCAGGTTAATGTCCCGACCGTGTCCCACAGTATACATCAGATTAAGTTTATTACACTCATGATAGTTCAAGGGCAGCCTCTTATTGATGAAATAAGAAATTTTGACCATAAGAATTACATTATCAGGAGAGGGACTATCCATATTTGCAACAAGATACTTCGCGAGTTCTCCCTCCTCTTCAGGTACCCCCTGCGTGACCGGAGATTGGGACGTTATCTTGGGCAACTTGACCACCAAGGGATCTGCTTGTAGGATTGGCTTGCCTGAGGGTCTCAGATCGACACTTGGTTACCGGCTCGTCTTGAGAAGACGGATGACCCCCAGCTCGGCAGAGGACTTCGTGTTTTTCGATTGCTTTTGACTGGATCTTGGTAATCGGATCACCATCGGCTCCTCAGAGGGCCTTGCATCTTCAGGTCGCCTTTGATTGGATTTCGGTAATCAGATCACCATCGGCCCTATGACAGATTTTGGCTCCTGGCTGGACCTTGGGAGTCGGATGATCATCGGTTCCGACTGTGTAGCTGGGGCGAGAGAACCGGACACCTCTTTATGCAAAGTTGCGACAAGGGCTGCGGCTGGAGATGAATTCTCATGCGTTCCTCTAGTCCTGTGATGACCTCTAGTTCGTCAATTATGTTCTTTTTCGATTCTTCGTATAGACAAGCCTCTGAAGAATAATAAGACTCAATCCCTTTGAAAGGATCGATGTCGGCGAATTCAGTCTTCACAAAATCGTGCTTACTGACATACTTGAAGCACTGGTGGAGTGTGGATGGCACGATCATATAGTCATGTATCCACGGATGCCCTAAGAGGATATTGTAGGACGTATCAGCATCTATGACGTAGCAGGTAACCTCTGTCCTCAGGTCGCCGATCTGACATTGCAATCGGATCTTTCCTAAGGGATAGCTCTTTCCCGAGTTGAAACCGCTAATAGCAGTGTTGGTCGCCACTAGCCGGTGCATAGGGATGCCGAGTACTTTAAGCAAGCTTTTCGGGATGATGCTTATCGACGAGCCAGGATCGATGTGCATCCGATCCACCTTGATGTCGCCTATGTATCCAGTGTAGTACAAGGGGCAATCATGCAAGTTGGTCTTGATCAACATGTCCTGTGGGGTGAATACGATGTTGGGCATTGTGTCTGCATAATTGTTGTCCTAGAGATCTACTAACGAGTCTTCCCCTGTAGGTTTGACCTGGGCTAAGTAGGCGTCAGCATTCTGGAGTGCTTCGCTCAATGCGAAACGAAGATCCTTGGAGAGCCTTAGGAGCTCATATAACGACAACTTTGCCGACGTATTATCTAGTTATGCTAATATGTCAAAGTTGTAAGGTCTCTCCAATCCCTGAGGTACATCCTTACGGAGCGGCCTGTCGAAGCGAGTTTCTTCGGCTTGGACCTGTCTGCTATTGGAGGCTGAGACGGCCCTGGAATATCAGTGGCAGACAGCGTTGCCGGCTGAGGATCTTCGACTGAACTACCCAGAGTGGGTTGGATTTGTGCCCCAGACCCGGTAATAACGATCGCCGCCTCCTCAACTTTGGCTAAAATTGTATGGCAGGATCTGGACTTCCTACCCTTCTTCTTGTTGGCTGGAGATGGCACCACCTGGGCAACTTCGAGCACTAAGTCTGGGTACACCCACATGACCCCTCCTTGTGACGTGGAGAGAAGCCAGTCGTCTGGTCCCAGACGGGGGGAAGATTAGTAAACTCCATCGTTGCCCGGGGGACAGGTATTATCCCATCTTGAGTACTTGTTGGACGGAAGTCACCGAACTGAATTGATACCATGTTTGCCGCCACGGTAACCTCTTTAAAATTAAGGGACAGAGCTTTGGAGTCGATAAGACTCTGGATGTACCGCTTTAGTTGAAAGCAGCCATGAGTGGAATGATAAACATAGCGGTGGTAGTGGCAATATTTTGGGTCTTCTATCTCTGCCGCTCGAGATTCGTGCCTTAGTGAAGGGAGTTGGATCCTGTCCCCTTACAAGAACATGTCGAAGATAGGCTTGACATTGTATCTTCGAATGAGTAATTCATCTTAGGCCACTGAGCTTCTGTCTACTTTTGTTCAGGCTTCTTGGTTGTACCAGCGACCATGGCCTGTTTACCTTTATTGTCCTGGTTATTGGAGGTGCCGTCAGTGTTGTTGTTATTGGGGGTGGTACCAGGACGTTTGCCTTTGACCTCTTCATCCGGGATGTGTAATCCCAGCTGGCGAGCCTTCTTTAACTTCGCCTCCGCATTGGTGGCGCTTATGATGAAGGTCGTCCAATCCCTGAACTGATCTTCACCTATCCAGAGGCTGAATACGGGGAGCAACTTCTTCTGGCAGATTTTAATCAAGGAGCTTTCGGGATTGCCTTGGGGCAATCTTATTACGATTTGGCGGAACCGCTCGATATAGTTCCTTGTTAGCTCCCTCTCCCCTTGAACGACGTCCATGAGAGTTGACATTGTCACATCATGTCCCACTTTATAGAATCTTTCCAGGAACATGTGCTTGAAGCCTTCAAAAGAATGGATGGAGTTGTCTGGAAGGTTGCGGTACCAGTTGAAGGCGATCCCCTTCAATGCTCCGATGGATAATCGCGTGAGGATGGCAAGCAAGTGGTCTATTGTGACTGCAAAATGCATCATATACCGACTAGCAGAGGTCTTCCGGTCATACGAATCGATATGAAATGGCTTGTACCGTGGCAGAAAAGGAACATCTCTCCACGCAACGGAATATGGTTGCTGTGTTCTGAGGTCCTGGGAGGAGTCTCGGGCATTAAACATTGCTCGAAGCTCCTGGACTTCCCTCTTTGCCTCCCTGGCTTCGTCTACAGCTGAAGGAGCGGATGCTCCTAGAGGATTGTCACCCAAAGGAGGAGCGGTCATGTTGGAATCGGTCACGCCCCGCTCCCGCAGGAGCGATCGTCCTCGCAAAGGCGTGATACCGCACGGGCCTAGGTTGCGCCCGTGCAAGGCCAAGTCCAGAAACGGTCGATTGAGCTAGGCCACAGAGTCGCACAAAGTGTCCCCATTTGCAGCGAAAAGTAAATGAACACAAGTTGAAGCGAATTCGGACTCTTTATTGATTTTCAAGAAGTTTACAAGCGGCGCTAGACCGATATTTCAAATTGCTCAAGCTATCTCTCTCTGAAACATAAAAGGCGTGCCAAGTGGCTTACAAGATGGAATGATTCATGGTGATGTTCCGATACATTATGTCCTGTATAGGGTGCTTCAGCTCTTTGTAACGCTCCAAGGCTCCAGAGATAGCTCCGCGCCTTAGCACGTTCGATGGAAGCTCCGCACCCGCCGGCGTCTCCTGCATCCTGCATACAGACTGTGGGGTTATCAATACATTGTTATGCACTGGTGGAGAGGCTAGCTCGTCCATAATGCTATCATTACCAAACACGTTCTATTTACTTTTGTGCGTCTCTATCATTCATTGTCTTTCTAATCTTGCCTTAGGATCATTTTTATGGCATATTTCATAGCCTATCTCGTGTTGCCAATTTTGACTGTCGCATGAAAATACATACATGACTTACCCATACTTACCGTCCGGCCTTCCTTGTTCAATTTAAACCAAGTTAGTCAACAATTCATATATTTCAACTTAACATGATTCACGTAAACATTTAGTGCCGAGGGCGTGTTCCTGCCTCGGGTCCTTGCGCGTCGTAGGCGTATTTTCTAACTCCTTTGTACGAAGTACTTTTGGTCATTTGTATGTTACATTCAATGTCTGTTCAGAGGGCACTTCATTCAGTTAACTTAGACTACTTTGATTTCAATGCAAGGACTTGCACGTGGATTGCCACCAGCAAAGTCCACTTAAATCTATATGCACCGGTCGCTGGCATGTCAGCCATTTTGGGCATTTTCCTCTGTGGCATTCTCATCTATCAAGCGTGATGGCTGGTACACCTTGATAGACTATTGAATAACCGGCCCTACGTTTGGTTATGTGCCCAAGCCCGAATATTCTGTCCGCCCGTAGGGCATGATTCCGCCAAGGTCGGCCACGAAAACGTCGTTCGTTGCCCTTGGAATCCCTTTTCACTCGTACACGAGCCGTCCACGACCATTTCGTATTTTATTATCATTTTAACTTAACGGCTGTCTTTGAGCCATAGGCTAACCCTTAGCCTTAATGCGTTATCGACCAGGTTGGCGTCCGTACAGCGCAGGTAGCGAGCCCCGTTGCACGTGCCCGTCATACCTGTTGCTAAACATTTCCATCCTTCTTATCTTTTATTCATTCTTTCTTTCACTTGTTCATTCATTCGTTGATTCATTCATTCACTTATTCGTTTACTCTTTCATTCATACATTACGCAACTCCTTGTGCGGGAGTCGCCTTGGCGACCCATCGATCCCATAGCCTTTTAATGTTGCTATACTCTATTCGGAACGACTATATTGATAGTCTTCCTATTTTATTGTTGTAACCCATTCATTGTTTCATTGTTGAACGCATAAGGGACTTGAACGCAAGCTTGTGCCTTAGCACGAGCGTGGAGCGCGGTGTGAGAGTTTTCGCATTTTCTATGTTCTTTTCCATATTCTATACAAGCATACAAGATGGGATTAATCCCTTAGCTAGGTGCGTTGGGTCATTTATTAGCATGCATGGTGTTATCGCCTAGCGATTTCAGTGATAGTGTCCGTATTATTATGTGTCTAGGCTAAGCAAAGACGGGTTCATCGGAGCCACCTACCTTAGCGATGTTCGCATCGGCCGAGCGACACTCCGAGTGCGCCTTTGAAAGTCTAAGTCTGGATTCATCTCTGACGGGCCAATGTAAGTCTTGCATCGATTCTTCATCAGGTCGATGCCAACTCTTCGGGTCGACGGCTCGTTTGAGTCGTTGCACTTGCCGTTTGAATCGGCGTTCCGCTAGGGCGGAGCGGGTCACTACATAATACACCACTCAAAACAAGTCTCGTCCTCGAGACTTCCTGAGTGCAGGTCATCCTACCATTCCTCAACTCGCATCATCGTGTTTCTTAGGCAATCTCTATCGACGGCTCTATCGTTCTATGGCACCGAACTATACTCGATACCTTTCCAAGTTTCGCGTCGCATACGTGTGGTCGATTTTTATTTGAATAACTTTTCATTCATTTTAGAGTTGATGGCACTTATTCAATTTAAGCGTTTCTTCGACTCGATTGCTTTTTTGACGTATCATGGGACTGAAACGGTCGCACGAGGTGCGTTGAAATTTGTCAAATGCGAGTGTCGTAGGCTGAGGCAAACCCACTTTCGTTTATGCGCATCATCCATCCCTATCATTCCCTTCATTTGGGGCCAATCTTATCGTCGTTCACGCACACTTCCAGTTCCCCGTCCTACTCTAAGTCTTGTTTTCCAAAGTCTATCGTCCGTCCAGACGATACCGTAAACGCTATCGCACAGGTTCAATCACTCGACATAGGGTCGTCCGCCTATCCGCTAGGTCAGCTCACAAGGTCATAGTTACACGTTAGGTCCGTGGCTCGTCGTGCAAGGTCGTTGCACGACGCTCTCCCCAAATCCTATGGTTAAACCATTTGTTCCCTTGTACGGGAGTTTCTACCCAAGTTCGTTTCACTCAAATTTCTAAACATCGAGCACGATCACCTATTCGCATCAATGCATTCGTTGTGCATATTCGAATCCATTCAAATCGCCAACTCTAACCAATTCGTGTATTCGATCACGAGGTCGTCTAACTTTGACAATATATTGCGCCCCAATCTCACGTAAGTCCGATTATCCATGGTGGTTCATGAATCACCATGCAACGCTCCCGCGGAATAATCATTCTCATCGGGGCGTAACTCTTGCTTACGTCTAGACTAATTCGTTCTCGATACGCATATTAGACCTACGTAATCCTCAATTTCAATCGTCAAGCACACAAATTCATTTCCGAGTCCACCTTCGCGTCAAACCACAAGTCGAAGCAATCAAATTGCCACGCCATCCAAGTTCAATCACTCCCGCCGTATGAATCACCATATCGGCGCTCACGCGGAGTGATCGTCCTAATCCGGCGCGATGCATGTGTGAGGCTGGAGTTGTGCTCGCATAAGACAAGAACGTCAATGTTATGGTTGTCAACGAAGCAAATCCAAGCATTTCATTTTCTATCCAAGCCAAGATCGATAGTCCATTTATATTTCGTTCAACTAGAAAATCCTCGAGCCAAATCTATCTTTTCCTCGACACATTTTTAATATTTCAAGTATAGCGTCCAACGGAACAATGACGTTTGCATGACCGTCATTCGCCAAGTCAGAGTGCCCCCGAGTTATCGCATATCGATCTTTGATACGCCTCAATACCATCGTCGATATACGTAACCTGACGATCTTTCTTTGCAACCAATTTCGAGTTGTGCGACTGATGCTATTGTCCGAGTTGGATAATCCACAATTTCCTCGATATTCAAGATCAAGTTCGATCGCTATTCCTCAAGCTCGTTTCAAGATCGTTGTTCAAAACTCAAGTCACATTTCATTTGAATCAATCCCAAATCGTACGCGCGATCCTCTAAGTTTCCTCGATCAAGACCATTCACTTTCATTCATCGTTCCGAATCGTTTTCTAACATGCGTTGTCCATTCACAAGTTATCCAAACGATATCTCGTTCGGAACATTCGAAGTCATGATCAACTAAGCGTGACGCGTTCTAAGGCTTTGTGCGATCGCATCGCCTCGCCGACATACCCGTTCTATCCGTATATCTTGTAGTCTCGCTCGAACAATTTCTATAACGCCCATACACCACTCAGGGTTAGAGCCACTCGACTAGTCATCGACACTCATTCTTATTCTTCTTCGAACCTATCACATACACCACTCGAATTCAAGCTATACGATCTAGTCCTCAATCACGTTCGCGTCATGCGCTAAGACATCCTTCAGATTCGTTCGACGAATCTCTAGCGTAATCGCTCACTTCGTTTTGACGTACTAAGTCATTCGTATTAATCCTCAAAATTCAAGCCAAACTTTCGTGCACGCCTAAGCGTTAGTTTGATAGTGTTCATATCGATATACACTCTAAGTTTAGCTTCGTTCTCGGCCGAGCGATACTTGATATCGCTCGCCACTCGATTGTACCAGAAGTCGAGGTGCGCGACACGCGGACTAAGTTGTGCCGTATAACCATCCCGTGCGGGCTATATTCAAGTTTACACGCTCACTTGCTAATGTCGACGTAGGACTATTTGGGTATGCACGCGACTTGCTAACTTAGCATGTGTTCTCTATCGAGTCATGTTTAACATCGTTCGGCACAAAGGCCTTCGCCTATCGATCCCATTCAACCGAGTACTTGTACGAGCTTTTGAAAATATTAGACTTATTGTATAGAACATCCCAAGGCACAACGAGAGAGAGCGTACACTTCTTTTATTTCCAACCGAGCTTTCAAAACTGAGAGAATCGAAATGAAGTCCAAGGACGTGAAGCCGTGCTTTGATACCAATCTGTCACATCCCTCTCCCGCAGGAGCGATCGTCCTCGCTAAGGCGTGATGTCGCACGGGCCTAGGTTGCGCCTGTGCAAGGCCAAGTCCAGAAACGGCCGATTAAGCTAGGCCACAGAGTCGCACAGAGTGTCCCCATTTGCAGCGGAAAGTAAATGAACACAAGTCAAAGCAAATTTGGACTCTTTATTGATATTCAAGAAGTTTACAAGCGGCGCTAGGCCGATATTTCAAATCGCTCAAGCTCTCTCTCTCTGAAACATAAAAGGTGTGCCAAGTGGCTTACAAGATAGAATGATTCATGGCGATGTTCCGATACATTATGTCCTGTATAGGGTGCTTCAGCTCCTTGTAACGCTCCAAGGCTTCAGAGATAGCTCCGCGCCTTAGCACGTTCGATGGAAGCTCCGCACCCGCCGGCGTCTCCTGCATCCTGCATGCAGACTGTGGGGTTATCAGTACATTGTTATGCACTGGTGGGAAGGCTAGCTCGCCCACAATGCTATCATTACCAAACACGTTCTATTTACTTTTGTGCGTCTCTATCATTTATTGTCTTTCTAATCTTGCCTTAGGATCATTTTCATGGCATATTTTATAGCCTATCTCGTGTTGCCAATTTTGAGTGTCGCATGAAAATACATACATGACTTATCCATACTTACCGTCTGGCCTTCCCTGTTCAATGTAAATCAAGTTAGTCAACAATTCATATATTTCAACTTAACATGATTCACGTAAACATTTAGTGCCAAGGGCGTCTTCCTGCCTCGGGTCCTAGTACGTCGTAGGCGTGTTTTCTAACTCCTTTGTACGAAGTACTTTTGGTCATTTGTATGTTACATTCAATGTCTGTTCAGAGGGCACTTCATTTAGTTAACTTAGACTACTTTGATTTCAATGCAAGGACTTGCACGTGGATTGCCACCAGTAAAGTCCACTTAAATCTATATGCACCGGTCGCTGGCATGTCAGCCATTTTAGACATTTTCCCCTGTGGCATTCTCATCTATCAAGCATGATGGCTGGTACACCTTGATAGACTATTGAATAACCGGCCCTACGTTTGGTTATGTGCCCAAGCCTGCATATTCTGTCCACCTGTAGGCCATGATTCTGCCTAGGCCAGCCACGAAAACGTCGTTCGTTGCCCTTGGAATCCCTTTTCACTCGTTCACGAGCCGTCCACGACCATTTCGTATTTTATTATCATTTTAACTTAACGGCTGTCTTTGAGCTGTAGGCTAACCCTTAGCCTTAATGCGTTATCAACCAGGTTGGCGTCCGTACAGTGCGGGTAGCGAGCCCCGTTGTACGTGCCCGTCATACCTGTCGCTAACCATTTCCATCCTTCTTATCTTTTATTCATTCTTTCTTTCACTTGTTCATTCATTCGTTGATTCATTCATTCACTTATTTGTTTACTCTTTCATTCATACATTACGCAACTCCTTGTACGGGAGTCGCCTTGGCGACCCATCGGTCCCATAGCCTTTCAATGTTGCTATACTCTACTCGGAACGACTATATTGATAGTCTTCCCATTTTATTGTTGTAACCCATTCATTGTTTCATTGTTGAACGCATAAGGGACTTGAACGCAAGCTTGTGCCTTAGCACGAGCGTGGAGCGCGGTGCGAGAGTTCTCGTATTTTTTATGTTCTTTTCCATATTCTATACAAGCATAAAAGATAGGATTAATCCCTTAGCTAGGTGCGTTGGGTCATTTATTAGCATGCGCGGTGTTATCGCCTAGCGATTTCAGTGATAGTGTCCGTATTATTATGTGTCTAGGCTAAGCAAAGACGGGTTCATCGGAGCCACCCACCTTAGCGATGTTCGCATCGGCCAAGCGACACTCCAAGTGCGCCTTTGAAAGTCTAAGTCTGGATTCATCTCTGACGGGCCAATGTAAGTCTTGCATCGATTCTTCATCAGGTCGATGCCAACTCTTCGGGTCGACGGCTCGTTTGAGTCGTTGCACTTGCCGTTTGAATCGGCATTCCGCTAGGGCGGAGCGGGTCACTACAGAATCTGTATTGACTGTGGGTCCCAAGCTTGTTTTTCCAGGCGTCCTTGTCGGTTGAGTCGGCAGAACAGCTTTGCTTTCGTCTACTAACTTGACCAGGGATAGGAGCATGGCTTCAAGTAATTCTAGACATTACCGATCAGTAGGTCCTTTATGGTCATCTCCGGCAATAAAGACCGTCCGTACGTGGGTAGACGTGGAAGGGACCGTAGAAGAAGTGCTCTTCGTGTCGTATCCTCATACAGAGAAATCGTCACGGAACGTCGGAATGTCCTCTTCCACGGACTCGGAAGGGGTGCTACTCCCTGTGCAGGAAGCCGTATCGTCTTGGCGAAGGCGGTCACCCTCAGGGACGTCCATGTCTATTACATAATTCCTGTGGATCGCTACCCCTGTGTATGCTCTTGGAACACCGGATTGTCGCATACATTGAGGGGACTGCTACCCCCGGCTTCATCTACCCCCAGGGAGGTCGAGGAAGTACCCCCAGGTGTTGGGAACTTCTTTCTAGATCGAGTGCCTAGGTAGACACCTCATGTGGCTGTCGATGGTAACCCTACAAACGAGAGTTTTCTTGCAGTGTTGGCTGAGATTGTCGGACTGGAAGAGCTTGTCTTCTTTCCTCCCTTGTCGGGAAGAACCTTCTGAGTTGAATTACAGGAGGCGAAAGCAAATTCCTTGTCTCCCGGGATTTGTACATGTTCCTCAAGTTATTGTCGGACAGGTGCTGGCTGGTACAGTCGTTGAAAAATGGACTGTCGATCTTTAGGTACTGCTGACTTGTCGTAGCAGTAGTTGATGATGACCTGGGTGCAACGACGTCCCGAAAAGGGCTCATCACATGCCCAGGTTTCTTCATTCTCCTTGTGTTTGTGAGTAATCACCTCTCGTAAGTCTATAGCAGACTGATTTACCTTTGCATCCAATATATGGACTCGAGTATCTCGAGCACTCGGGTGCGTAGGTATCATGTTTGCTCCCTGATCCAAGGCTAGTAAAAGCACTTGCTCTCGATCGTTAGAGGAAGACTTTTGAGACCTACCCTATCCGTTAACCCCGGGGGACTGGTCGCTGGTGGTTATGTACAACTTTCCATTAGGAGCCCATATAACAGTTAACGGTGCCTGCTGACGGACAGCAACTTGGACAGTTGACTGGGCTTGTTGGGCCCGCACTACCCTAGACTTCTTCGATTTAGCACCTGAAGGTGCATAGTAAGAATAGTCCAGATTGGAATATCCACGTTCTCAATAGGACGCATAGAGTCGGGCCCGCATGAGAGACGATCGAACACAGAGCTTCTGACATGACCGCATGAGATACCCTGTATGTGGCCAGGATTGGCCGTCACATTGGCCATCTGTCTATGGCCAGAGTTGGCTGCCGCATGGGCCATCTTCCTGCAGCCAGAGTTGACTGCCGCATGGGCCATCTACCTGCGGCCAGAGTTGGCTGCCGTATGGGCCATCCGCCTGCGGCCAGAGTTGGTTGCCGCATATGCAGACTGCTCATCTCTCTTATACAGCCTCTTCCTCGTCCGCATGGATTTCCTTTCTGTCCCCAAAAACTCAGCATTGTAGTGTTTTCTTTTAATGGATTTGGGGACAGTGGGGTTCTCAGCGGTCGGAAGCAAGGCCGCAGAAGGCTTTGATCACAGTCTTGGACTGCAGAAGGAGCTTCTTCGAGAACCTGCTCGGGGGCAACAGTTTTACGTTTCGACGTCTTGAGATTTCTTTGGATTGGCTCGCTTCTGTGATGGGCTGGCGCTCCCTTCAGAGGGCATTTCTTAGAATGCTTGTTAGTCAAAACGAACCACGAGCATTTGCTGCGTAGAGCCGAGCTTAGACGCGTCAGATTGCGTCACCAACTTCTCATTAGAGGAGAAGGATGTCCCAGCAGAGTCGCTATCGTGTTTGCCATTAAATATCAAAGACAAGTATTACAGAGACACTAAATTTGATTGCATACTCGCTTGTACTCGGAAAAGTGTAGCATCTCTACCTTACTCCTTGGACTATCTGATACGATCCTTGCTCTTGAAGAAATTGCCCTTCGTAGGTGTTTGCCATGAAATATCAAGAACAAAAATTATAGAATAATTGAACTTGATTGCAAACTCGCTTGTACAAGAAAAAGCCTAGAAAGAAATCCTAGGAAACAATCTAAGTACAATTGTTTAGTTTTGATTATGGGGGTGACGATAGAGGCTCGGGAAAGTGTAGCAACTCTGCCTTACTCCATAGACTATCTGACGCGATCATTGCTCTTGAAGAAATTATCCTTCGTAGGTTGCCAGCCTTTTGCATGGGTGTAATATCCTGCTATTTATAATGATAAATATCTTGAGCCGCATAGATGGCCACGTGGCCACATGGCTATAACAATACACAAAGACCCGCTCTTTAGCCGCCAGCTGGTGACTTGTTAAGATTTTGTTGCAATAAATCTGGGTGGTTGAGACATGGTCTGCTTGCCACGTGTCCTATCGCAGGATAGGATCAGTCTGCTTGAGTCATTTTGAGCCGCATAGGCCTTTCAATGTTCGGCCATGCTGGGTCGCATAAGACTCATGCGGCTTGAGTCGCGGTCTCCCTTAGTCCGTATATAGCTTAGGGACTTTTGAGCCGCATAGATTCTGTATTTCTGGGCCATATAAAGCTCATGCGGCTCAGGTAGCAGTCACCCTTAGCCGCATGAAGCGCATGGATTGAGCCGCATAAGGGTCATGCGGCTCGGGTCGTAGTCCTTCTAGCCGCATGACTATGTCCAGTTCGGTGACATGACATTTTGTCTGAACACATCTTATCTTCATTTTGTTAGAGTGTCAGAGCTGTCAGCTTTGTCAGTTTTGACGGAGTTTATCAGCTTTGTCAGAAGGGTTGATCAGCTTAGCCGCATACGTAACTATTCTTTCTACGGCTCAAATCAGTCTAGTTGTGAGATAGTGAAGATGGGCCGCAGGGGGCATGCCAAGTCTGTCATACGATTTTTCTTTATGCGGACCAATTTGTCCCAAAGTACTCATGCGGCCAGTTGTGATCCGCATGAACTCCATATTTTCTAAGCTTCTACAAGACCTCCTTCAAAGTTTTCAAATTGTAAATTTGGAATACGTTGAATAAGAAGCATGGAAATGCGTCAAGCAGTAGGGAATCTTCGAGTCAAGAGAGACGTTGTGCCGCAGGGACATTTTGAGCCGCAAGGGCATTTTTGAGCTGCAGGTAGATCTTGTGCCGCAGGAAGATCTTGTACCATGAACCTAGAGGTACGTACCTTAGTCAAGGACTATGTGATTATCGTAGCCTTGCTCACTAGCATGATAAAGACTCTTGACAACATGATTTTGGACAGACGTATATGATTAGCAGATTGTATCTTGAGAAGGTTTAAACATCATACCCTTTTGATTGTTATAAAGGACTTAAGAGTAGGGATATTTAGTTTTGTAGAGCTTATTCATAGGTACTTCCTTCATAGTATAATGGTATGATGACTTGTAGAGTGTCTGTACCCTAGAGGTGATAGTTAGCATTGGTGTTAGAATAGTAACCCATTGCAGATAATTCTCCTGTTATCTATAATACCAACCAGTTACACATAGGATGTTAGTATGCCTTACAGCCTTGATGATTATTACTACTTTCCCTTTACTTTTTTCAGTGAGGCACCCATGACCAGAGCCTGTCTTTGAGTATAGTTGTAGTTTTACCTAAGACCGAGAGGTCTATTTGCATAAATAGATTACAGATGATATTGGCATATGGGATATAGGTTAGTTGGTATCTATAGGCCATTGTTGTATAGGGTTATAAACATGTTGTTTAGCCTATACTTGGTTCAGTTTTCCATTTTAGTTAAGTTCTCTTCGTGTTGAGTTCCTTTGTGTTGATCACCTTTATAGGCAGTGTGCAAACCCTTCACTAGATACCATGTCCCCTTGATTCAGACCATTCATCCTTAGCCTAGTTCTAAGCATTGTTTCAGACCCTTATAAGTTTAGTCTGCCTTAACCCTTGGTTGATCAGTCATGTATATATATATAGATAATATACTTAGGATATATGTGATGGGTTGTTGTTCTTGAGCATATATATATATATATATATATATATATATATATATATATATATATATATATATATATATATATATATATATGTGGTATTTGGTATTCATGTGCTTAGCTTGTAGGTATTTAGTTATAGGTGACTTGATAGGATTGGAAAGTTAAGAGCTAGTCTATTATATAGTTTCTCTTTTGCTAAACTCTAGTTGCCAACACCTAGATAGCTAGCATAGGTAAAACCCTAAGAAGTTGACCAGTTGATGACCAAGTACTTGGATGTTGAGAAATTGACTAGTGATTGACCCTTGACTATGTTTGACATAGAAGGGGGTGCGATCATCTTAATTTCGAGGACGAAATTTTTATAAGGTGGGTAGGATTGTAACACCCAGTTTTCCAGATGAGGGTAATTTTAAAATTTTGTAATTATAATTATTATTTATTGATTATTATTTCATATTATGATTTTTGGTGATTTTTAATCATTTTTAAACTATTTAAAATTATGACTTGTGATTTTGACGTTTTACTATTGTTTGGTTTTAATTTCGAGGAATTTGTCACCCTCAGTTTTCAGAAATAGGGTTATTTTTATTATTTTGTATTTTTGAAATATTTTTGAAATTTATTTTATTATTTATGATATTGTTTTGGAATTATTTGAGTCGGGTTCGAATTTCAGCTTAATCCGACTTGAAACGGGGACCCGGGGGTAGTGTTGACTTTAGTGGACCCACACATTAGTTAGCCATGGCCCACATGATAGAAATATTTTAGTTAGAGGTTAGACTAATTATTATGGATAAGGTTAGTGTGATTAGAGACTTTAGAATGACTAATTTAGCCCCAAACAATTAGCCCTTTCCTAATACTAATAGAATAGGTTAGTGGAGGCATTTTGGACCTTACCATAATAGGACAAATAGCCCCATATGGCCAGCCACTTTGGGAGAGGATAGGCTCAAGTTCATTTCATTATTCTCATCCACACTCTCTCTTGTTCTTCCCTAAATTTCTAGAGAGCAATTCCTAGCAATTTTTCCACCAAATCCTTCCATTTCGCCACCAAATCTTCTTCTTTCCTTCTCCATTATGGCCAAGGAGGAAGCTACCCAAGTTTAGGAGGATTCGGAGCTCGTTCGTGTCCTTTTGGAATCTCTACGTGTCGGTGTCGCTCCGAGAAGGCTTTTCTTCGATTCGATCTACCGGGAGGTATAAATCATTTCTTCTTTTCATTTTCTCATGCATATAGGTCTATTTTGAACCCATAGGAATGACCCCCATGGTTGTATCTCCATTTGTGTCCATTTTGTGTCCATTTGGAGGTCATAGGAGTGTCCTTTGTGTTGTGGTTGTGTCCATGTGGAAAAACCCCAAATTTGGACACACTATGTGTTGTTGTTATGTATGAATGAATTATTACATATTTAATCTCATATTTTTGTATTGGAGATGTGTTCTATAGTGTCTTATATATATATTAGTGTAGAGAGTGAGTTCTTGATATATTATGTTATATACTTGTGTTTCTTTTGTCTCAAACTACCTAATTTCGTCATAATTTTTATCCACGTTTTTAGTAGCCAAAGCAACTTAGAAATGTCATAACTTTTAGCATAGAACTCCGATTTATCTTCCGTTTTTTTAAAAGAACCGTATCGAAGTTAGCTTTCCAAATATATATCTTAATAAACCAAATTCTTTCTATAACTTTCTGTAGAATTTTTTGAGTGTCAGCTGTACGAAAGACGACGTGTTTCGGTATTTTCGCGATTCCGGGAGCTTCCGGACATAAAAATGCGATCCGTTTAAAGTTTCGGAAAGCTAACACGAAGAGCTACAACATACTTTAATCCTATAATTTAATGAATGCCCAATTGGTACAGTATTGGTTTTAAGTAGAAGAGTGACTATACGATATATGCATTTTGTGTAACCTATGAGCCTATGTAGTATGGATATTAAATGAATATAGAGTATGTAATGCATGATATGTTAGATGAATAAAATGATATATATATGATATATATTCTCTTTACATTAATTTATATATATGGTTGAATGCAAGCATGTAGGAATGCTATTAATATAATGCATATAAGCAGTGCATGAATGAAAGAATGATATACAATGTATTCATATGTATAAAATATGTAGATAATGCATAGATGCATGAATGAAATGAATGTTTGCAATATGTTACTATAAATACAAGTATCTAATATGCATGAATGTAAGTATAATATAATACAAGTATACATGTATGTATCATGAATGTAATATACATGATATGTATGTATGCATGTATACAAGGTAAGTATGTATGTATGTATTTCTATAAACTGAGTTAACCTATAACCTTTTACGCACATGCATTCATACACCCTTTGACATCATGTATCCCATGTCACATACACCTACCTATCACTAAATTTTAGAACATTAACACATATCATTTCACACACATGCCAAACACACACATTCTCACTTACTCTTTTACCTCTCTTTATATATATATATATATATATATATATATATATATATATATATATATATATATATATGTATGTATGTGCCTATATATATAGCTTTCCTATATATATCTATGTATATGAATATGTGAATATGAATAATATATATACATTATATGACTAAGTTTGTGTGCGTTGTTAGCTTATGGTTTAGTTTTGTGCTTGGTTTAGCAAGTGACTTAGGCTATGAGTTAGTAGCTATCTTGGATACTTGATTTGCATATACTTAGTTTGTTTAGACCTAGAATAACTTGTTTGACCTAATTTAGACTTGTTAGACCTAGTTTGACCATAGTTGACCTAGGTTTGACTTTCAGGGTTGACCAAGTTGACCAAGTTGACCAAGAGTTGACTTTGGTCTAGATTGACCTAGCACTACGCCAGAATTCGTATTTCTCGACAGACCAAAATCGTCGAAAAATGCATATTTTGACGGTTTTGGTCCGTTGCATAGTCCGTCAAAAATAAATCGTAGTTTATTGTAAACGACGAATGTCGACCGTCGATAAATAGGTGGAGAAAACGACGGACTTGGTCTGTCAAACCATAAACGGCGGACTTGGTCCATCAATTATCCCGCTAAATTAGTTATGCATAGCTACCCATTTTTGACAGACAATATCCGTCGAATTTCTGTAAAATATTCACCATGACTACTTTTAATTAATCAAACCTGTTTTTCTATAAACCAGCACGTTCTTATTGAATCTAAATGTAATTCAAGAAACTCAATTTATGCATACACTCAATTCAAGATGAATAAAATCACCAATCATTCAAGAATCTTAATTCATAATGAATATCACTAATTTGTCATCGTCTTTAAGAGTATCCAAGTACTTACAATTGTTCTCACACACAACATCAAATCAAAATAGGAATATAATTTCAGAATACCTACAAAATTTACTCCAAAAGTAAAAAATAAAACTAATATTCAAATCCTAATAAACTGAACAGACTCTTTTGGTCAACGATTAAATCACCAAGCATAATGTCTTCAAACTTTCCATCTCCTTCAAAAAAAATGCATCGCGATCAAAGATTTCATCGACAATATTGTAAACATCTTCCTTTGGTGGTGTATCAGAGTTTAAGCGTCCAAAAGCAACATGTTTTCTGTTGAAGTCCTTTAGAAAATATGTCTTAGACAATTTAGATTGTTAAGGTACCTACAATCAATGAAACACAAAGATACAATAACATTAACTACTATAATTTACATAAGAATGCAATTCTGTATTACTTAGTAAATGAGTCAAATTGCTAAACAAATTAAAACAACATCAAACTAACATATATGATCTACCATTAGTATCCAATATGGCAGACAAATTAAAAATGTCCACAAATTAAAACTCTCTATATTCCATAGCTAAAACTGATACCATATAAATAATTTTCAGACTAAATGGTTGGTATAAAATCTCATGTGCGCACTCCGTTAATGATAATTAGCGTAAAAAACTCAATTCTCCAGGAAATAAAAAACACATCAAATTAAAGATACAAACTGAAACCATATAAAAAGAGTTGATCTGTCGGCTAGTCAAGCTTGCCACAACAGCTAGAATACATATAAGTTCAAAACTAGTGTCCACATCTTTAAGCTTCCTATTTTATTTTATATATATATAGCAAAGCATACCAAAAAAATTTCTGATTACAAGTTCTGATATAGGTTTTTAATTTATTTAATCTTGTTTTTCCAAATCATTATTCATAATTTTCTCTAGATATAAGAGTGACCACCACCTCTTTTTCATCTTACAAACACATCAGAATTTAATTATTAAAAGGAAATAACAAACACTACAAACAATTTGTTTGCTTGATGAATATTTTGAATTTTTGATGAAACATAGAGAGTTTTAATCATGGGACTATTGTATGCATATGGGACTATCAAAATCTACTTTAGATAGTATCCTACAATTTTTGTACAGTTGTTGTTGTTGAGCAGTATCAGTTTTAAAAGAACAGACGAGTAAATGTTCAATTTTCTATTAGGGAAGGCAAACCTGTGATCATCTTGACAATGACACCAAGGTTAAGTGCCCTTAAAATTATTTCTGCACTATCATGTCAAGGGGTGTCAAAGGGCGGCATGAGACCAATAAACTGCCAAGGCCCTCCCAGACTTTCTTTTGTTCTTTCTGGAACTTCCTACATAAACATAATGTAATTAATGGATATCATATCAGTACATATGTAATGTAAAAGAAACAATAAGATCAGTATAAGAAGGAAAACTATAAAGCAGAAACCCTTCTTTTTTTAACTCTTCCAAGACTGGCATCAAAGAAATAGGTCAGTCGACAGATTGTTTCTATTTTCATAGATTCAGAGCTACATTTATAACTGAAAATTTATAACCTTGTGCCTTTTTTATTAGTATGTGATATGACACCACAATATTATGTCGGCTTATATGTACATGTACTACAGAGAACGTCACAATAGAACATTTGCTATCAACATATGTAGGTAGAGATCTTTCTTGAAAAATACGAGATGATTTCTAATTCGAACTAGCCAAAGTAAGAGTTCAAACTATAACAAACCAACTAAACTAACTTATTGCAGAAATTATGTACTAATATTTTAAGATAAATAGTATGTAACGATAATGAACCAAACAAAACCCATTACTTAATTTTACTATTCTTGTATAGTATAAAATGAGAGAAGTACAAAAAAAGTATTTTTCACAAAGTCACATATTTGTATTCAAAAAATGTTATAAATACATATCATATTGTATATTCAAAGAAGAAGAAAAGGGACATTGTAGCTCTAACAATAAATTTTCACCTTTATACTTGAAATAGTCAAATATCTCAGTTATAATGTCAAACTACTCATGCTGATATTAGAGTTAACCATAATTCTAAAGACATTATTCATTTAGAAAAAATAAGATGACAGATAATAAAATAAGAACTAAACAACGACGAGGGTATGGTCTCTTGTTAATCTATCGTTATTATGGGATCCCATAATTGTATTGTCACGACTCGCACCCACTGTGAGGGTATGAGAACGTAACAACGCCCAGCCTACGTCGCAGTGTCGGCGGTAGAACGATGTCCTAGGTCAATCATCTAACAATATAAAGGTACCTGTACAGTATATACACTCCGAATGGAGGTGACATAGCAATATACAGTCTCAATCACATCTAAAGCAGAATGAAAGATAGGAAAAAAGATAGATAAATACTGGAATAAAGGAAAAACCACATAAATACAACCAGAGAGTCTAAGTGTCTACTGACATAACAAATCAGAACATCCAGCTCAATACAAGACTCTAATACTGAAATGAAAGAATATATACAATCAGATCTCAGAAGACAGAAAATTGTAAACCTAGACTAGGGAGCCTCAGTCTCTAAGCTAGTGGATCAGGCTGGAAATCTGGGTCACACATGGCATCTACAGCTGCCCCATAGTAGGTGTCTACGCAGGCCTCCTCCTCATCCTCTGTAATATTTTCAACAGGTCCAGTCAGGACGGGAGCGAGCACAAAACAGCTCACGCAGTTCATAACGAGTTAGGAAATATAAAGCATGCAATAGAGTAAAGTACATGAAACGCTGAAAGAAGAAGATATATGAAAAACAGTAGAGGTTTGATAACAGGAAATATCTAAATATGATAAGTAAGACTGTAAGGAACATGTGATTTTAGAGCACAATATGGTTATGTAAATGGGTTAGGTTATACAATAAAATGTGACTCCTTTGTACGTGGGTGTACAATGGACATATACAATTTCTTATACAATACGATTGATCACATAACCATTTCTACTCCCCCTCCCCAATCAATACACAAGGATCCAATTCAGTTATGTTACCTTATACAATGACTTGTACAATAACTTGTACAATAGCTTGTACAATGGCTTGTACAATGGCTCAATGTGATACTGAAAGTACAATATGCACACTGAGTATACAATGATAAGGGTATTCAATAAATACAATATGTAAGTGAAATGCACATCACAATATGTACTTAGTGAATACAAGGAGATAACATCTCAGAAGAAGATCCATATAGTACCAATCCGTGATAAAGATCGTGTCAGCATCGAGTACAGTAATCTAGAGCAAGAATGTAAATCCATACAAGTATGAAACGGTCAGAGAATGTACTCGCCTGATAGCCTGAGTGTCTGAAGAGAATATACTGTCCGAGAAGTGGTGTCTGTCTCCTATAGAACAGTACAAGTCACTATGAGTCCAAAAATAATAACAAGATGCATTACAATGCATTCTAAATGAATCTAGGTCAATCTAGGTCAAATCTAAGTCACACCGAGCTAAACTAGGTCATAGTCACACGAGGACAATCAAGGTCAAACAAGGTCACAGGAAATCAATCCAAGTCAATCTAGGTCAATCTGGGTCGAGGGTTGACTTACAGTTGACTTTTAGTCAAAAAGTCAACTCTAGTCAACTCTGGTCAACTCGGAGTCAACCCTAGGTCAAACAAGTCACATGTTGACCAACTGTTGACTTTCAGTCAACTGGTCAACTCTGGTTTGGTTTTGGTCAAATCTGGTCGCTTAAAGGCTAAGTTTGACTCTCGGTTGACTTTTGTTGACTTTTGGTCAACACGGTCAACCGACGTCAAAACTAGTCTAAGAGCACTATATTTGATCATTACCAACCAAGGGAACCAAGTTCTAACTCTATCTTAGACTCCAAACTCAAATACCCTATTTCTATGCATTACCTATAGTACCTTACCAAGGTAAATACCAATACCTTGTCCAATACCACTCTAACCTAGGAATACTAGCCTGTGCTTCCTAGAATAGCTAGATACCATCCTATACTAATATTACCTACCAAGAAATCCTAGTATCTAGGTCATCTAAATCATAGTAGACCACATGTTGGTTATCTACCCTTTACCTTGCCTTTACCCTTGCACCATTCTCACAATTACCCAACTCTCAACCACACACAATACTCATGATACCATACTCATATATCCCTCACACTCATAAATACAATATATAAACTCACACACACATATACCTATATATATATAGGCTCACACTTATATCTCCCATACACATACCCATAGCTCCTAAACACATATCCATATATCTCATCCACACTCACACACTAACTCAGTCTAAGGCCACAAGCACACAGAAACATATATAACTCTCTTACAAACACACACACACAAGCTCAAGGAAGGCTGATTTGGTGATGGTTTTATGGGGGTTAACAAGGTATACATGGGCTGCCATGGCTTAGTTTAGGACTGATTTGTTAGGACAGGTTTAAGGGTGCAAGGAGACTGATTCTGGGATTGAAAGGGGCTTAACAAGGTGCTGTCCATTTGGTCATGCCAAGGGAACTGGATTGCGGTGCTATGTGGGCATGTGAGGGCAGCTCTCATAGGTTACATATGGACTGTCTTATAGTGGTGTTAAGGGCTAAATGTGTGGGACAGGTAATAGGCTAACAAGGGTGGTTTGGTGGGGCAATCAATGGACTGGTACATGTAGCTGTTTTGTGGGGTTAGCATGGGATTTTAATGGCTGTTTTGTACAGGTTTATGGGGGGTTTAGTTAAGACCAAGGGGACCAGAATTATAGTGTTCCTGTGATAGCCAATAAGGGGAAAAAGAGGACTGCACCTGGGCTGTGTACAAGACTTGTTTTGGGTCTGTTAGGTGCCAGGTTTGGCTAAAACAAGGCTGCCTAGATGGCTGTGTTTTGGGGCTCAATGGGGTGGTGTTAGCTGCCAACAATGGGCTGCAACTGTCAGGTACTTGGGGCCTTGTTAAGGACTGTTAGGGATTGGTTTTGGATGGCTATGGGGACTGGAATAATGACAGGTAAAGGCAAGTTTTAAGCCTGGTTTTGGGGACAGTTAAGTGATGGTGAATGGTTGAACATGGACAACCATGTAGGGACTGCTAAAGGGTTACAAATAGGGACTGCTCTTACCAGGTTTAGGAAGACAGGTAAGGAACTGCCAATTTGGTTGGTAAAGGATGAATTGGGACTGTAATGTAGTGTTAGGGGTGGGGCTATAGGGACTGTTGCTGTGTCCATTTAATGAACTGGTTTAGGACAATCTAGAGAGCTAGAAAAAATGGGGCTGTCCTAACTGATATGGGGGTTGGCTTTGGACTGATTTTTGGTGCTTAGAAGGGGCTATCATAGCCTGAAATTGGCACTGTCCTGCTGCTGCTACATTCCAGCAGTGGCACCCCCCTCCTATTCCTCCTTCTCCTAAACTTCCTCATTCCCTCTAGCTCTATACAACACATACACACACTTAAATCATCCTCTCCAACTATCTATACACAAACACACACACAAAAATAATAAAACACCTGCTATGCACAACCACACACAACCCAAACTCCACTTGGTCGACCACAATAACCCCCCACCAAACACAATATACACCAACATATCACATATATATATCCATATATATCAACCATATTATATATATATATATATATATATATATATATATATATATATATATATAAAATATATATATATATATATATATATATATATATATATATATATATATATATATATATATATATAGAGATTAATATATATATCACCATATATATACATATATGGAGATAGGAATAAGATACAATATGATACATAGAAATTACACCTCTAAACTATATAAAATCTGAGATTAAACATTAGACAACAACAAATCTATATATAGATAATTCCCCATGTATCCAAATAGGGGTTTTCCCATATGGACACAAACCTATACATAGGACACCTCTACAAGTGTCCAAATAGGCACGAAATGGACACGAATGGACACAAAACCATGGGGGGCATTCCTATGGGTTCAAAATAGACCTATATGCATGAGAAAATGAAAAGGAGGAGGGATTTATACCTTCCGGTAGATCGAATCGAAGAAAAGCCTTCCCGGAGCGACACCGACCCGTAGAGATTCCAAATGGACACAAACGAGCTCCGAATCCTTCCAAACTTGGCTAGCACCTTCCTTTCATGGAGTAGGGGAGGAGAGAAGAAGATTTGGTAGAAGAAATGATGGATTTGGAGATGAAAATGGTAGGGATGCTCTCTAGAAATTTGGAAAAGAACAAGAGAGAGAAAATGAGATGGAAAAGTATGGAAATAACAAAGGGGCTCATGCCTATCCTACCTAGAGGTGGCCGGCCACTAGAGGGCTGCTATGACCTATTTTGGAATGACAAAAACACCCCCCCTCTAGCCTATTAACAATGCATTAAAAGGGGGTTTTAAGTCGGGGCTAGTTTGGTCATTCTAACACACTAATCCAATAAATCCTAATCCAAATAATTTAGCCTAGTCACTAACTAAAATAAATGACATGTGGGCCATAGCTAACTAGTGTGTGGGTCCACTAGGGTCAACACTACCCCGGGTCCCTGTTTCAAGTCGGATTGAGCTGAAATTCGAACCCGACTCAAATAACCCCAAAATATTACTATAAATAAATAAATAAATTTTAAAATAATAAAAATGAAAAAAATGACAAAAATACCCCTGTTTCTGGAAACTGGGGGTGACATATCTATCCACCTTAAAAGAATTTCGTCCTCGAAATTAAAACCAAACCATAGTAAAACATCAAAATCACAAGTCTTGGCTAAAAATTAAAATCATCAAAATCTCAAGAATCAAAGCATGAATTTAAATGACTAAATTTATAAACTTTAAAATTATACTCAATTAGAAGCTACAAGTCTATCCACCTTAAAAAGAAATCATCTAAAATTTTAAAACAAGGTAACCACAGAAAATCATACAAATCGATAATCGTATGCGTCTATCCAATCATCATGATACTCAGAATCTCTGTCATGCCTGTGAGCAAGGCTACGATAATCACAGAGTCCTCAACTATGGTATATACCTCTAGAACTATGGTATTTAAAATTTTCGCATTGTCGCGCGCTTGGCAGCGAAAACCTTAAATTCCCACACCCGAGAAATACGTCCATAGTCCGACTATATATCCTCACTATGCCTGCTAGCATGACCCTAGAGGATTCTAAAATCTCATAATCGAGGCGACCTAGCCCATACGACTTATCTCAGAAGAAAAAAAATTAAATCATAAGGAAACACCAGATCAAGCTTATCAATAATGAAAAACAGATAGGAATAGATGGAACTGAATTTCAAGATAGGAATTACAGAATTGAATCAAAGAACGGAACCTGCAACTAGATCTCCAACGACCTGAGCATCCTCGGCTGACATGGCGAAAGCTCGCCCTGGCTGGCCTCCCCTGGCCTGCTGCTGATGCTAGAAAAACCTCTGCTGCTGAGTCTGCAATGGTGGTCCCCTCTGCTGCCCTGCCGGAGCCCTAGCTCCTGGTGCTACCTGAGCCAATGGTGTCGGGTTCTGGGAATACTCTCTACACTGATGCTCTGCTGACCCGCAAAGTAAACACATACCCAGTCTCTTCCAGCAATCGTTCCACCAATGGCCTGGCTTCTTGCAGAAGTTGCACACGGTGTCCTGCTGATACTGCACCTGTCCCTGACCCTGATACTGAATAGGCCTCTACTGTAGCTGATGTATCTGAGCCCTCGGCTGCTGGTACTGCTGCTGAAACTGTATGCCTGGCATCGGCTGCTGATAATGCTGCTAAAACTGTATGCCTGGCATCGGCTGCTGATACTGCTGCTGAAACTGATGCTGAACGTACGGCCTCTTGGCCGGTCCTCCGCTGCTGGTGCCCCCAACTAGGTCTCGCCCTCTCTTGAGCCTAAGCTCAAGATCATCCTCAGCCAGTAAAGCTCCTGTCAGAATCTTCTCGAATGTGGCATCCCTGTTGCCCTTGGTCAAGGACTTGACTTCCTTGACCAGACCCTTCCGGAACCTCTAGGCCTTCGCTGCCTCGCTCAAACCCTCCACGAATCTGCTGAGGCGGCCGAACTCCCCAGCGTACTCCTCCACTGATAGGCTCCCTTGAACTAGGCTCTCAAATTGCGACTCTAAAGCTCTGAGCGCTGAATCTGGAAAGAATTTCTTCTTGAAGAAGCCCTTGAACTCCTCCCAAGTCTGTCCGACTACCCCCACCCTGGGGTTCAACTGATACCAGGTGCGAGCAAGATCTCGCATCCGGCTAGCTACGGCCTCGATCTGAAGATCTGCTGGAATCCTGGCCAAGCGGAAGATCTCCTCTATATGCTCGATCTACTCATCGGCATATAGGATCCCCTCTGTCCCCAGAAAGTCTCTGGGGCTCATCTTCTGAAACTGCTCAATCCCCGGTGTCTTTGGCAGCTGCACCACTGGTCGGGCTGCAACTGTCGAAATGACCAACTCTATGCCCTTGTCCTGTCGAGCCTGCTATCGGTCCATGAACTGCTGGAAATACGCAAACATCTGAGCTGCATCCACGTTTCCTATAGGTGGCGGCTGCTGGAACGGTACCTCTGGAATGACTGGGTCCTACCTCCGAACTGGTGAAGGCATACCCTCAGCTGCTGCTGCTGCTGAAGTCCCAATATGAGCAGAGGTGGCAGGAGCTGTAGCCTCCCGACCCTGCTGTACTGGCTGAGAGGTAGCAGTCCCCTCTACAGTATCTCCATGAATGGCACGCTGTAATCGCGTCTCCACCATCCTGAAGACAGATCAAACAAGGGTATCAATTGCTGAAAAAGAAGCGATAAGTCAAGGAAGGACAGTTTATTTCAAAAGAAAGTATTAAAGTAGCGATAATTTGATAACAAGATTCAGATTAAGAGCTTTTCCTAATGTGATTGAGTACCTCCAAAAATATCCTAATCCTATTGCAGGCTGTAGTGATACTCTAATTCGAATACCACTACATAAACTCGACCTGCATGGGCCACCACTAAAAACGTGTCACGACCCGCACCCACTGTGAGGGTACGAGAACGTAACAACGCCCAGCCTACGCCGCAGTGTCGGTGGTAGAACGCTGTCCTAGGTCAATCATCTAATAATATAAAGGTACCTGTACAGTACATACACTCCGAATGGAGGTGACATAGCAATATACAGTCTCAATCACATCTAAAGCAGAAT
Source organism: Iris pallida (assembly GCA_029216955.1). Classification (NCBI taxonomy): domain Eukaryota; kingdom Viridiplantae; phylum Streptophyta; class Magnoliopsida; order Asparagales; family Iridaceae; genus Iris; species Iris pallida. The sequence goes on along the minus strand of JANAVB010044620.1, from coordinate 1,806,436 downwards.
GAAAGATAGGAAGAAAGATAGATAAATACTGGAATGAAGGAAAAACCACATAAATACAACCAGAGAGTCTAAGTGTCTACTGACATAACAAATCAGAACATCCAGCTCAATACAAGACTCTAATACTGAAATAAAAGAATATATACAATCAGATCTCAGAAGACAGAAAATAGTAAACCTAGACTAGGGAGCCTCAGTCTCTAAGCTAGTGGATCAGGCTGGAAATCTGGGTCACACATGGCATCTACAGCTGCCCCATAGTAGGTATCTACGCAGGCCTCCTCCACATCCTCTGTAATATTTTCAACAGGTCCAGTCAGGACGGGAGCGAGCACAAAACATCTCACGCAGTTCATAACGAGTTAGGAAATATAAAGCATGCAATAGAGTAAAGTACATGAAACGCTGAAAGAAGAAGATATATGAAAAACAGTAGAGGTTTGATAACAGAAAATATCTAAATATGATAAGTAAGACTGTAAGGAACATGTGATTTTAGAGCACAATATGGTTATGTAAACGGGTTAGGTTATACAATAAAATGGGACTCCTTTGTACGTGGGTGTACAATGGACATATACAATTTCTTATACAATACGATTGATCACATAACCATTTCTACTCCCCCTCCCCAATCAATACACAAGGATCCAATTCAGTTACGTTACCTTATAAAATGACTTATACAATGACTTGTACAATGGCTTGTACAATGGCTCAATGTGATACTAAGAGTACAATATGCACAATGAGTGTACAATGATAAGGGTATTCAATAAATACAATATATAAGTGAAACGCACATCATAATATGTACTTAGTGAATACAAGGAGATAACATCTCAGAAGAAGATCCATATAGTACCAATCCGTGATAAAGATCGTGTCAGCATCAAGTACAGTAATCTAGAGCAAGAATGTAAATCCATACAAGTATGAAACGGTCAGAGAATGTACTCGCCTGATAGCCTGAGTGTCTGAAGAGAATATACTGTCCGAGGAGTGGTGTCTGTCTTCTATAGAACAGTACAAGTCACTATGAGTCCAAAAATGATAACAAGATGCATTACAATGCATTCTAAATGAATCTAGGTCAATCTAGGTCAAATCTAAGTCATACCGAGCTAAACTAGGTCATACTGGGTCACACTAGGACAATCAAGGTCAAACAAGGTCACAGGAAATCAATCAAAGTCAATCTAGGTCAATCTGGGTCGAGGGTTGACTTACAGTTAACTTTTGGTCAAAAAGTCAACTCTGGTCAACTCGGAGTCAACCCTAGGTCAAACAAGTCATATGTTGACCAACTGTTGACTTTCAGTCAACTGGTCAACTCTGGTTTGGTTTTGGTCAAATCTGGTCGCTTAAAGGCTAAGTTTGACTCTCGGTTGACTTTTGTTGACTTTTGGTCAACACGGTCAACCGACGTCAAAACTAGTCTAAGAGCACTATATTTGATTATTACCAACCAAGGGAACCAAGTTCTAACTCTATCTTAGACTCCAAACTCAAATACCCTATTTCTATGCATTACCTATATTACCTTACCAAGGTAAATACCAATACCTTGTCCAATACCACTCTAACCTAGGAATACTAGCATGTGCTTCCTAGAATAGCTAGATACCATCCTATACTAATATTACCTACCAAGAAATCCTAGTATCAAGGTCATCTAAATCATATTAGACCTCATGTTGGTTATCTACCCTTTACCTTGCCTTTACCCTTGCACCATTCTCACAATTATCCAACTCTTAACCACACACAATACTCATGATACCATACTCATATATCCCTCACACTCATAAATACAATATACAAACTCACACACACATATACCTATATATATATAGGCTCACACTTATATCTTCCATACACATACCCATAGCTCCTAAACACATATCCATATATCTCATCCACACTCACACACTAACTCAGTCTAAGGCCACAAGCACACAGAAACCTATATAACTCTCTTACAAACACACACACACAAGCTCAAGGAAGGCTGATTTGGTGATGGTTTCATGGGGGTTAACAAGGTATACATGGGCTGCCATGGCTTAGTTTAGGACTGATTTGTTAGGACAGGTTTAAGGGTGCAAGGGGACTGATTCTGGGATTGAAAGGGGCTTAACAAGGTGCTGTCCATTTGGTCATTCCAAGGGAACTGGATTGGGGTGCTATGTAGGCATGTGAGGACAGCTCTCATAGGTTACATATGGACTGTCTTATAGTGGTGTTAAGGGCTAAATGTGTGGGACAGGTAATAGGCTAAAAGGGTGGTTTGGTGGGGCAATCAATGGACTGGTACATGTAGCTGTTTTGTGGGGGTTAGCATGGGATTTTAAGGGCTATTTTGTACAGGTTTATGGGGGGTTTAGTTAAGACCAAGGGGACCAGAATTATAGTGTTCCTGTGATAGCCAATAAGGGGAAAAAGAGGACTGCACCTGGGCTGTGTACAAGACTTGTTTTGGGTCTGTTACGTGCCAGGTTTGGCTAAAACAAGGCTGCCTAGATGGCTGTGTTTTGGAGCTCATTGGGGTGGTGTTAGCTGCCAACAATGGGCTGCAACTGTCAGGTACTTGGGGCCTTGTTAAGGACTGTTAGGGATTGGTTTTGGATGGCTATGGGGACTGGAATAATGACAGGTAAAGGCAAGTTTTAAGCCTGGTTTTGGGGACAGTTAAGTGATGGTGAATGGTTGAACATGGACAACCATGTAGGGACAGCTAAAGGGTTGCAAATGGGGACTGCTCTTACCAGGTTTAGGAAGACAGGTAAGGAACTGCCAATTTGGTTGGTAAGGGATGAATTGGGACTGTAATGTAGTGTTAGGGGTGGGGCTATAGGGACTGCTGCTGTGTCCATTTAATGGACTGGTTTAGGACAATCTAGAGAGCTAAAAAAAATAGGACTATCCCAACTGATATGGGTGTTGGCTTTGGACTGATTTTTGGTGCTTAGAAGGGGCTATCATAGCCTGAAATTAGCACTGTCCTGCTGCTGCTACATTCCAGCAGTGGCACCCCCCTCCTATTCCTCCTTCTCCTACACTTCCTCATTCCCTCTAGCTCTATACAACACATACACACACTTAAATCATCCTCTCCAACTCTCTATACACAAACACACACACAAATAATCAAACACCTGCTATGCACAACCACACACAACCCAAACTCCACTTGGTCGACCACAATAACCCACCACCAAACACAATATACACCAACATATCACATATATATATCCATATATATCAACCATATTATATATATACATATATATATATATATATATATATATATATATATATATATATATATATATAAAAATATATATATATATATATATATATATATATATATATATATATATATATATTTTATTTTTATTTTATATATATATATATATATATATACATATAGAGATTAATATATATATCACCATATATATACATATATGGATATAGGAATAAGATACAATATGATACATAGAAATTACACCTCTAAACTATATAAAATCTGAGATTAAACATTAGACAACAACAAATCTATATATAGATAATTCCCCATGTATCCAAATAGGGGTTTTCCCATATGGACACAAACCTATACATAGGACACCTCTACAAGTGTCCAAATGGGCACGAAATGGACACGAATGGACACAAAATCATGGGGGTCATTCCTTTGGGTTCAAAATAGACCTATATGCATGAGAAAATGAAAAGGAGGAGGGATTTATACCTCCCGGTAGATCGAATCGAAGAAAAGCCTTTCCGGAGCGACACCGACCCGTAGAGATTCCAAATGGACACAAATGAGCTCCGAATCCTTCCAAACTTGGCTAGCACCTTCCTTTCATGGAGTAGGGGAGGACAGAAGAAGATTTGGTGGAAGAAATGATGGATTTGGAGATGAAAATGGTAGGGATGCTCTCTAGAAATTTGGGGAAGAACAAGAGAGAGAAAATGAGATGGAAAAGTATGGAAATAACAAAGGGGCTCATGCCTATCCTACCTAGAGGTGGCCGGCCACTAGAGGGCTGCTATGACCTATTTTGGAATGACAAAAACACCCCCCCCCCCCCTCTAGCCTATTAACAATGCATTAAAAGGGGGTTTTAAGTCGAGACTAGTTTGGTCATTCTAACACACTAATCCAATAAATCCTAATCCAAATAATTTAGCCTAGTCACTAACTAAAATAAATGACATATGGGCCATGGCTAACTAGTGTGTGGGTCCACTAGGGTCAACACTACCCCGGATCCCCGTTTCAAGTCGGATTGAGCTGAAATTCGAACCCGACTCAAATAACCCCAAAATATTACAATAAATAAATAAAAAAATTTAAAATAATAAAAATGAAAAAAATGACAAAAATATCCCTATTTCTGGAAACTGGGGGGTGACATGTATTGCCCGCTCAATCACAATTTTATCTACTATGTAGAAAAGGTACATAAGAAGAAAAACGTCCTAAATTATGTGGGACTTCCAGCTAACCTCCATAAGCCGATCAATTAGAATCTCGTGCATGCTATGACTCATATCCCGCAGCAATGCTTCCATGAAGTTGGAACAAGGCCTTCGGATAAGCTGAAGCAAAATAAAAACTTTACATAAGCAATTTGTAAGTATTGCAGATGGCTCTAATGCACAAAAAACCCCAAATAGTTCTTTTTTCGTGCTGGACACATGGACAAAATTCATATAATATATAAGCCAAAATATACATGGACATGCAAAATTGGTCACATTCCCTGTGTGTGCCATATTTCGTTATTGTGTCCATGTCTGTGTCCATGCAATAGAGTGGACAAATTCGAAATTCCAAGCAATAAGAAAAAAGATACAAATAGATCAGATTAATGAAGATGCAAAAAAAGGATGAAGTAAATATCGGTTAGAGTTCGATATATAAAAGGAATACCTCTTCGTCGCATCGTAAATTAAAATAGATGTACGAGGTGTAAATGTAGCACAACTGGGTGTTCTTTTGGTCAGAATCAATGTCAATAAAGTCCACACAAGATGAGCCTCCTGGATCTTCGTAGAACTTAGTTTTGACTGCATAAACCATTTAGAGCCTTGTCATTCTAGCAACTACACAATTCCCCAAGGAGGGCAAAAAGGAACTAATATGGAATGTGGATTATTAAGCCTGATTCTTGACCAAAGCCTTGAAATACTAAATGAGGGGGCATAACAGTTATATCGATATCTTGTCTTTCATTTACAAATGGTGCTCAACACTATGATATTGGCTTCGTTATGTGCCTACTTACAGACTTCAGTTTTACTTAAACTAAAAGAGAGAAGAGAAAAGAATGCTAACCATTTTTTATGACTGGGAAGAATTCAGGTCCTTTTCAGGAGGTATGTTCATCAAACAAACCTGTCCCACATATGCACTCTCCATCTAAGTGACTTCCATACTTTGTGTGCCAAAGACCTTATCTTTAACCTTGACAGGAACAACAATCACTTGTGATTCAACCATTGTATGTCCATATGACTAAAACTCTTGGCAGAATTGTCTACAGAGAAAGTTTTAGCTCAGCATAGAAAAACTCAAACATGAGGGTTAGTAGCAAAATAATTCAAAAATACTTGTCAAATGCAACATTATTGTATTATGATGAATGAAAAGGCCCTTGCTCAGAGATAAAGGAGCATTTTGCAAGAAAGTATATAACTGATATTGAACTTTCATGTTTCTTAACCAAAATTTCCTATATGCAAGTTTAATTTCTAAACTTATAAGAACTTTACAAAATAGTTAAATAGAACTTTTCCTAATCCCTTCAGTCGATTATCAGTCGATTATTACAATGGGCTTCTTGTAAAACCAAAAAAGGAAGTTCCTCAGTGTCGGTATTGAATTTGGTATAAAAAATAAGGTTCATGCCTAAGGATGAATGCAAAAACTCAAACAATGTGATGAAGTACCTGACTTAGTCGGTAGTCAACCAGTACAACAACGATGAGGGAACGTCTCTTATTACATGCCCAAAACAGGTCTTGCAAGATCGACATCCCTATCAGGAATGCCCAAGTCATTATATAGATCATAGTCCTAAACCTATTCAAACTTTTTCCGCTTTCCTTTTCCATCTCCTTGATGGCTAACCAAGACATCCCTCCTAAGAGCTAGCCTTGAAACCTTCAGGAGTTTTTCATAGAAAATATGTTTGTTTGTTGAAGTAAACAAATAAAACTTACGTAAATACACGACACAGTATTTAAAAATAAGAGAACAGAGTAAAATTGAATACATGTTCTTAGTGTACAAATAATTGTAGAACAGCAATTAAAAGAAGCAACTTTACCTTACTGGTAAATATAACAATTATATATATGTTTCCTAATTACAATTATATATATATAATAAATGTCTCTCTTCCTCTGACTTGTGATAAAAAACTGACTTGATGACTTGAACGAACCCCATGCTAGTGGTGAAGTGAACTATTCCAAGTAGTCATTTGAGTTGCTGTAGTGACACTATGATGGCCACACCTTCCATGAATCTGGTAGGGAGGCTATAGCTTTGGCTCTTCGTTTCATCCTTATCCAAGAACTAGCTATCGTTCCTAGATAGATAGATAGATAGATAGATAGATAGATAGATAGATAGATAGATAGATAGATAGATAGATAGATAGATAGATAGATAGATAGATAGAGGTGGACATTTGATCACAAACTGGAAGTTCTCGAAACATTATCATCAACTCTTTTTTTTAAATAAACTAATTCATTTTCAAAACAAAAACCAACATCAATACCAAACTAATCCTTACTGTTTCTGAATGGAATCATCAAAATTTGTTCAAACTTGTCTGTGCTTGCCCACAACCACAAGAAAAATACTCGACTATCCATGTCCGGATCTGAAGAAGGATAAAAATAAAAACCAGAAGAAGAACTTACCACAATTTTGATGAACCGCAAACAAGAAGGAGAACCCTGTCAGCTTTAAAACCCCCATTTCATATTAAAAACCAAGAACAAAAACAATAATGAGAAAATTAAACAAATATACTGATAAAATTAACTAAGAGTTTCATGAACCACGAACAAAGAGAACAAATAGAATACCAAATTGACTAAGTTCAGATTAAAGAAAAAGAAAAAGAAGAAGAATAGGAACTTACCTAGGGCTGTAAATTCGATCAAAGAGCAAAATCTCATTTTGTTCATCAAAGAGCAAAAACCCCTTTTGCTCTTTGATGAACCAAAAAATTATTAGGGCTAGCTGTGGCCGGACTCGATCGGCCCTAAGGCGACAAAACCTGAAAAGAGAGATGAGAGAGAGAAAATTAAAGAACCTAAAATCCATTCTCTATTTTTATCACAGATGAAAGAGATGGGAGAGATGAAATAGAGAACCTGAGATCCCCTTTCCCATAATAGATGAAACTACAGAACCAAGTCTGAGCGGCCAAAATCTTAGAAGAGAGAGAGAGAGATGAGAGAACAAAATGAGCTCGTTTTGGCTCCAAGTCTGAGCGGCAAAAATTTTAGGGGCAAAAGAGATCGTTTCATCAATGGTCTTCTGTTTAATATTTTAATAGGTTTTAACATAAATTGACAGATTTAGTTTGTCAAAAATTTAACGACTGTCATAGTCCGTCAATATTTGCGAACCTAAAGAGTCAAAAATAACTATTTTTGGCATAGTGTAGAAACATGTAGAATGCAAAGTAAAACTTCATATTGTCATTTTGGACTTATTGTGACTTGTGCTATTCTGATTAGGAGCCAGACACCTCTCATCGGACAGTATATTTACTTTGGACATTCAGACATCAGGCGAGTATATTCTCTGATAGTTCTCTCATTTACTTGTCAATTACTGTACTTCAGTTCTAGTTAGTTGTATGCGATTCTCTGTTACAACACGTGTAGATATTTCTGGATTTATGTATACAACACATTTTTATTTTCTGGCCTCTATTACTGGTATCATCATTACTGGCTTCTATTACTGGAATCACCTACTGGAATCATTTACTGGAATCATTTACTGGTATCATTATATTTTGGCTGGACTCATCTTGAATTATTGTGTCGGAATTCTGGATTCACTTGCTGGGAGGGGAAATACTAGAGTAAGACATGTAGACATACCCCAATCTGGAATCTCTCAACTGGAATCTACTGGAATGATAGCCATCTCACACCCGGCCAGGTGTGTGATGTGCCGTATTACCTACAGCCGTTTACATGTCGATCTCGGTATTTTAAAACACACTGTTAGAGTATAGGCTGGACTCACCCTGGAATCATTGATCACTATAACTGGAATCGTCTCTTACTGGATTCATCTTGTATTAGATTTATCTTGTACTGGACTTACATTGGAGTTACACTTGTCTACATTGCTGTCTGGACTTTATATCATATTATCCTGGTTCAGCTAGTTCTATTTTACAGTCTTCATTGCTATGATTCTTCTCTTGTTTAGTTATTTTCTTTCCTTGCACTTTATCTGTCTTTCTTACCATCACCTGAACATAAACTGCCATATTCATCAATATAAATGTCTATAACTGTTGTATAGTTCTCTGTCATTTACTTGGATTTTTTAGATGAGATTGTGCTCGTTCCTGTCCTAACTGGACCTGTTGATAAATTTTACAGATAGCCTGGAGGTTGCCTGCTAGCCTAGAGGGGATACAGTAGAGGTTGTATAGTTAGTTATTTCAGTTGTATTAAGTTGTATTTATTCTATGGATTACTGTATTGAGCTTTGAGATGTTTTCTAGGTTTGTGTATCTTAGATACTTAGACTTCTATCTGCTGTATCTCTTTTGGATTTTATGTTTTACCTATCTTTTATCTCGCTCTACCTTAGTTGTGATTGAGACTGTATTGCTATGTCACCTCCATTCGGAGTGTATATACTGTACAGGTACCTTTATATTGTTAGATTTTTGAACTAGGATAGCGTTCTACCGCCGACATTGCGGCGTAGGCTGGACGTACCCGCTTCTCGTGCCCTTACTCTAGGGTGCGGGTCGTGACAAAAGTAGGCGCCTCTAATGGAAGTAAGTCGGTTTATGGTATGGACGGTTGTCACCTGTGTGTGCAAGTTAATATCCTGACCGTGTCCAATAGTATACATTAGATTGAGTTTACTACACTCATGATAGTTCAATGGCAGCCTTTTATTGATGAAATAAGAAATTTTGTCCATAGAGATTACATCATCAGGAGAGGGACTATCCACCTTTGCAATAAGATACTTTGCGAGCTCTGCCTCCTCTTTAGCTACCCCCTGCGTGACCGGAGGTTGGGATACTGTCTTCGGCAACTAGGGTTCTGCTTGTGGCATTGGCTTGTCTGAGGGTCTCGGATCAACACTTGGTCGCCGGCTCATCTTGGGAAGACGGATAACCATCGGCTCGGCAGAGAACTTCGTGTCTTCCGATTGCTTTTGATTGGATCTTGGCAATCGGATCACCATCGACTTCTCAGAGGGCCTTGTATCCTCCAGTCGCCTTTGATTGAATTTTGGCAATCGGATCACCATAGGCCCTATGACGGTTTTTGGCTCCTGGCTGGACCTTGGGAGTCGCATGACCATTGGTTCCAATTGCACAGCTGGGGCGGAAGAACCAGGCACCTCTTTATGTAAAGTTGCGATAAGGGGTGTAGCTTTGCCCGATTTACGGGCTTGGAGATGAATTCTCAAGGGTTCCTCTGGCTCTGTGATGAACTCCAGTTCGTCAATTATATGCATTTTGGATTCTTTGTATAGACAAGCCTCCGAAGAGTAATAAGGCTGAACCCCTTTGATGGGATCGATGTCGACGAATTCCGTCTTCACGAAGCCGTGCTTACTGACATACTTGAAGCACTGGTGGAGTGTGGAAGGCACGATCATATAGTCATGTATCTACGGACGCCCCAATAGAATATTATAGGACGTATCTGCATCTATGACGTAGCAGGTAACCTCTGTCATCAGGTCGCTGATCTGACATTTTAATCGGATCTTTCCTAAAGGATAGCTCCTTCATGAGTTGAAACCGCTAATAGCAGTATTGGTCGCCGCTAGCCGGTGCATAGGGATGCCAAGGACTTGAAGCAAGCTTTTCAGGATGATGCTTATCGACGAGCCAGGGTCGATGTGCATCCGATCCACCTTGATGTTGCCTATGTATCTAGTGTAGTAAAAGGGGCGATCATGCAAGTTGGTCTTGATCAACATGTCCTGTAGGGTGAATACGATGTTGGGTATTGCATCCGCACAGTGGCTGCCTTGGAGATCTGTCAACAAGTCTTCCCGTGTAGGTTTGACCTGGGCTAAGTAAGCGTCAGCATTCAAGAGCGCTTTTCTCAACGCGATACGAAGATCCTTGGAGAGCCTTAGGAGCTCGTATAACGACAACTTTGTCGGCATATTAGCCAGTTGTGCTAATATGTAAAAGTTGTATGATCTCTCCAGCCCTTGAGGTGCATCTTTACGGAGTGTCCTATCGAAGCGGGTTTCCTTCAGCTTGGACCTGTCCGTCGGTGGAGGCTGAGATGGCCCCGAAACATCGGTGGCAGGCAACATTGCTGGATGAGGGTCTTCGACTGAACTACCCAGAGTGGGCAGGACTTGTGCCCTGGATCGGGTGACAACGGCCGCTGCCTCCTCAGCTTCGGTTGAAATGGTATGGCAGGATTTGGACTTTCTACCCTTCTTCCTGTTGGCTAGAAATGACACCGCCTGGGTAACTTCAGGCACTAAGTCAGGGTGCACCCACATGACCTCTCCTCGTGATATAGTGAGAGGTACTAAGCCAGTTGTCTAGTTTCAGATGGGGGAAAGATTAGTGACCTGCCCGAGGGATAGGTATTAGCTCGTCTTGAGCACTTGTTGGGGGAAGTCACCAAACTGAATTGATACCATGTTCACCGCCACGGTAACCTCTTCAAAGTCTAGCGATAGAGCTTTAGAGTCGATAAGACTCTGGATGTACCGCTTTAATTGAAAGCAGTCTTGAGTGGAATGATGAATATAGCGGTAGAATTGGCAATATTTTGGGTCTTTCATCTCTGCCGCTCGAGGCTTGCGTCTTGGTGGAAGGAGTTAGATCCTATCCCCTTGTAAGAGCATGTCGAAGATAGGCTTGACATGACTATCTTCGAATGAGTAATTCATCATGGGCCACTGAGCTTCTGCCTGCTTTTGTTCAGGGTTATTGGTCGTACCGGCGATAATAGCCTGTTTGCCTTTATTGTCCCGGTTATTGAAGGTGCCGTCAGTATTGTTGTTATTGGGGGCGGTACCAGGACGTTTGCCTTTGACCTCTCCATCCGGGATGTGTAATCCCAACTGGCGAGCCTTCTTTAACTTCGCCTCCGCATTGGTGGCGCTTATGATAAAGGTCGTCCAATCCCTGAACTAATCTTCACCCATCCAGAGGCTGATTGTAGGAGCAACTTCTTTTGGCAGATTTCAATCAAGGAGCTTTTGGGATTGTCTTGGGGCAATCTCATTGCGGTTTGGCGAAACCGCTCGATATAGTTCCTTGTTAGCTCCTTCTCCCCCTGAACGACGTCCATGAGGGATGACATTATCACATCATGTCCCACTTCATAGAATCTTTCTAGGAACATGTGCTTGAAGCCATCGAAAGAATAGATGCAGTTGTCTGGAAGGTTGCGTTACCATTCGAACGCGATTCCCTCCAATACTCCGATGAATAGTCATATGAGGATGGAATTGCTATGCGGCAAATGGTCGGTTATGACCTCGAAATAATTCATATACCGACTAGCAGAGGTCTTTCCATCATACGAATCAATATGAAACGGTTTGTACCGTGGCGAAAACGGAACATCTCTCCACGCAACGGGATACGGCTACCGTATTCTGAGGTCTCGGGAGGAGTCTCGGGCATTGAACATTGCTCGAAGCTCCTGGACTTCCCTCCTTGCCTCCCTGGCTTCATCTGTAGCTAAAGAAGAGGATGCCCCTAGAGGATTGTCACCCAAAGGAGGAGCGATCATGTTGGAATCTGCATTGACTGCGGGTCCCATGCTTGTTTGTCCAGGCGTCCTTGCCGGTTGAGTCGGCAAGGCAGCTTTGATTTCGTCTACTGACATGACCAAGGATAGGAGCATGGCTTCAAGTACTTCTAGACGTTATCGGTCAGGAGGCGCTTCATGATCATCGTCGTCCATAAAGACTGTCCGTACGTGGGTAGACGTGGAAGGGATCGTAGCAGAGGTGCTCTCTGTGTCGTACCCTCGTACTGAAAAATCTTTGGGGAATGTCGAAATGACTTCCTCCTCGGACTCGGAAGGGGTGCTACCCCCTGCACAGGAAGCCACATCGTCTTGGTGAAGGCAGTCACCCTCAGGGACGTCTATGTCTGTTGTATAATTCCAGTGCATCACTATCACCTGTGTATACTCTTGGAACACTAGGTTGTCGTATATATTGAGGCAAATGGTACCGCCGGCTTTATCTATCCCCAGGGTGGTCGAGGATGCACCCCCAGGTGTTGGGAGCTTCCTTCTGGATCGAGTGCCTAGGAAGACACCCCATGTGGCTGTCGGTGGCAACCCTCCAAACGAAAGTTTCTTTGTAGTGCTGGCTGAGATTGCCGGGCTGGAAGAACCTGTCTTCTTTCCTCCCCCTGTCGGGAAGAACCTTTCGAGTTTAATTACAGGAGGAGAAAGTGAATTCCTCGTCTTCCGAGATTTGCATATGTTCCTCAAGTTGTTGTTGGACAGGTGCTGGCTGGTACAGTCGTTAAAAAATAGACTACCGATCTTCAGGAACTGCTGACTTATCGCGGCAGCAGTTGATGATGACCTGGGTGCAACGACTTCCCGAAAAGGGCTCATCACGTGCCAATGTTGCTTCTTTCTCCTTGCATTTGTGAGTAATCACCTCTCGCAAGTCAATTGCAGGCTGATCTACCATTGCATCCAATTTATAGACTCGGGTATCCCGAGCACACGGGTGCGTGGGTATTATGTTTGCTCCCCGATCTGAGGCTAGTAAAAGCACTTGCTCTCGATCGTTGGAGGAAGAATTTTGAGACCCACCCTGTCCGTTAGCCCTGGAGGACTGGACGCGGGTGGTTCTATACAACTTTCCATCATGGGCCCATATAACAATTAACGGTGCCCGCTGACGGTCATCAACTTGGACAGTTAACTGGGCTTGTTGGGCCCACACTGTCCTAGACTTTTTCGATTTATCACCTGAAGGCACATAATAAGAAGAGTCCAGATTAGAATATTCTACATTCTCAATGGGCCGCATAGAGTCGAGCCTGCATAAGAGACGGTCGAATACAGAGCTTCTGACAGGGCCGCATGAGACACTCTGTCTATGGCCAGGATTGGCTGCCGCATGGAAAATCTACCTGCGGTCAGAGTTGGCTGCCGCATGGTCCATTTGCCTGCGGCCAGAGTTGGCTGCCGCATGGGCCATCTGCCAGCGGCTGGAGTCAGCTGCCGCATGAGCCGTCTGCCCATCTCTCTTATACGGCCTCTTCCTCGTCCGCATGGATTTTCCTTATGCCCCAACTATAAAATAATGTATTTCATCTCTATACCATGTCGTTCTCTAGCTGTATGTTGCATCGGATCGCTGGTCGAGAACCTCTGCATCGTAGTATTTTTTGCTAGATTTGGGGACAGTAGGGTTCTCTGCGGTCGAAAGCAAGACCGCAGGAGAGTCTTGATCACCGTCTTAGGCCGTAGAAGGCGCTTCTTCGAGAACCTGGTCAGGGGCAACAGTTTTGCGCTTCGACGTCCTGTGGGTTCTCTTTGGATTGGCTCACTTCTGCGATGGGTTGGCGCTCCTTTCAGAGAGCATTTCTTCGAATGCTCGTTGGTCAAAACGAACCATGAGCATTTACTGCATAGAGCCGAGCTTGGACACGTCAGATTGTGTCACCAACTTTTCATCAGAAAAGAAGAATGTCCCCAGCAGAGTCGCCATCGTGTTTGCCATGAAATATCAAGAACAAAAATTACAGAATAATTAAACTTGATTGCAAACTTGCTTGTACAAGAGAAAGCCTAAAAAGAAATCCTAGGAAACAATCTAAGTACAATTATTTAGTTTTGATTCTGGGGGTGACGATAGAGGCTCGAAAAAGTGTAACAACTCTGCCTTACTCCTTGGACTATCTGACGAGATCCTTGCTCTTAAAGAAATTGCCCTTCGTAAGTTGCCAATCTTTTGTATGGGTGTAATACCCTGCTATTTATAATGATAGATACCTTTGAGCCGCATAGATGGCCACGTGGCCACATGGCTATAACAGCACATAAAGACCTGCTCTTTGGCCGCCAGCTGGTGACTTGTTGAGATTTTGTTGCAACAAATCTGGGTGGTTGAGACTTGGTCTTCTTGCCACGTGTCCTATCGCAGGATAGGGTAAGTCTTCTTGAGTCATTTTGAGCCGCATAGGCCTTTCAGTGTTCGGCCATGTTGGGACGTATAAGACTCATGCGGCTTGAGTCGTAGTCTCCCTTAGTCCGCATGTAGCTTAGGGACTTTTGAGCCGAATAGATTCTATATTTTTTGGTCGCATAAAGCTCATGCGGCTCAGGTTACAGTCACACTTTGCTACATGAAGCGCATGGATTGAGCCACATAAGGTTCATGCGGCTCGGGTCGTAGTCCTTCTAGCTACATGACTATGTCCAGTCTGGTGACATGACATTTTCTCTGAACATATCTTATCTTCTTTTTGTCAGAGCTATTAGTTTTGTCAGTTTTGACAGAGTTTGTCAGCTTTATCAGAAGGATTGATCAGCTTAGCCGTACACATAACTATTATTTCAGTAGCTCAAATCAGTCTGGTTGTGAGATAGTGAAGATAGGCCGCAGGGGGCATGCCAAGTCTGTCATGCGGCTCTTCTTTATGCGGACAAATTTGTCCTAAAGTACTCATGCGGTCAGTTATGATCCGCATGAACCACATATTTTCCATGCTTCTACAGTAGGTTGCCAGCCTTTTGTATAGGTGTGGTATCCTGCTATTTATTGTGATAGATATCTTGAGTCGCATAGATGGCCACATGACCACGTGGCTACAACAGCACACAAAGACCCGCTCTTTGGCCGCCAGCTGGTGACTTGTTGAGATTTTGTTACAGCAAATCTGGGTGGTTGAGACTTAGTCAGCATGCCATGTGTCCTATCGCAGAGTAGGATCAGTCTGCTTGCGTTATTTTGAGCCACATAGGTCTTTCAGTATTCGGCCATGCTAGGCCGCATAAGACTCATGCGGCTTAAGTCGCTGTCTTCCTTAGTCCGCATATAACTTGGAAACTTTTAAGCCGCATAGATTCTGTATTCTGGGCCGCATACAGCTCATGCGGCTCAGGTTGCAGTCACCCTTGGCTACATGAAGCGTATGGATTGAGCCGCATATGGTTCATACGGCTCGGGTCGCAGTCCTTCTAGCCGTATGACTATGTCTAGTCTGGTGACATGATATTTTGTCTGATCACGTCTTATCTTCTTTTTGTTAGAGTGTCAGCTGTCAGTTTTGTCAATTTTGACAAAGTTTGTCAGCTTTATCTGAAGGGTTGATCAGCTTAGCAGCATACGTAACTATTCTTTTTGTGGCTCAAATCAGTCTGGCTGCGAGATAGTGAAGATGGGCCGCAGGGACATGCTGAGTCTGTCATGCATCTCTTCTTTATGCGGACCAGTTTGGCCCAAAGTACTCATGCAGTCAGTTGTGATCCGCATGAACCCCATATTTTCTATGCTTTTACATGAGTCATGGAAAATTTTAGGATTTATGTACTCAGTCACATATTTCGAAATCTTGATAGATTCCAGGGATGACCCCTAGGAGTCTTATAATTTCGAAAGTTTTTCAAGTCTATTTCCCACTTGCTTTTATTCATCCTGATTTTGAAATATTCGTCTGTTACCGAACCCTATTTTTGCATTGGGATGTGTTTATGGACCCCAGAGGAAACTAGAATGTATAAGTTGAACTTATATATCATCTACGTTGAGAAGAAAATATGATTAGCCAATCTTACATGAAGGTTAAGATATGTTTTAGATTATATTCCAGGAATCTTGCCCTAGATAGTACCTTTGGGACATCCCCTGAGAACCTTCCTCTAAACCCTACCTCGGAATCTATTTTCGTATGTTTCCATTTAATTATCCTTGATTCGTTGATGCAAATTTTGAATCTTGACGTTCGTTGTTGACTTTGATTTTGTTTCTATATAAGTTTTTATGAATTGAGTTAAGATATATTCTGATAACATATTTGATGAGTACAACAAGAAGGATAAATGCCTACTTTATTTATGGAGTTTAGAATTTATCACAGTCATACAAGCTAGCATGACGAGGACATAGAGCCTGATTTTGGGTATACTATCCTAGTTATGGAATTAAGATTTTCTTGCAGCCATACCTGTTGGCATAGCAAGGAATCTAGATAACATAAACATAGGATGTATACCTTAGTTATGGACTCTATCGTTTATTGCAGCTATGCTTACTGGCGTGGCGAAAATTTTGGCAACATGATTCGGATAGACATATATGGTTATCAGATCATATCTTAAATTGATTCACTTCTTTTGACCAAATGAACAAGAACAATTCCTACCATTATTTCTTGTTTTACCATTATTCTCATGTCTTAAGTAACCTTGTCCTACATACATCGATCAACTATATCCTATCTACATTTGTCATCTACACTTTGAAAATTTTGAAATTCTCATATCTCTGTATCTTGGTAAAAAGTCGAGGAAGTATCGTAATCATCTATCTTGTGGAAGACGAATTTGTTATCGAGTGGTATCTTGGTAGGAATATGAGATGTTGGATATTTAGATAAAATTTGGGATGAAATATAACTGAGATTGGAAATAAAATTAAGAGGCCGGTATTATCAATTAGAAAAAACGATTACACTTGGAGAATTATTTTGAGTATGAATTGTATTAGGAGGAATGAAGAATAATTTTGAGAATTGGAATGTGTATGACAGTAATATTTTACAGTTGTGTTTTTATAGCTGATGAGGATATTCGAGGACGACTGGATTTTGAGAACCTAAATATTTTTAAGTTAGTGATTCTTGAGATATTTCATTTTGAACTAAGGCACTCGGGTGCGTAGGTATCATGTTTGCTCCCTGATCCGAGACTAGTAAAAGCACTTGCTCTCGATCGTTGGAGGAAGACTTTTGAGACCCACTCTGTCCGTTAGACCTGGGGTACTGGACGCGGGTGGTTATGTACAACTTTCCATTAGGAGCCCGTATAACAGTTAATGGTGCCTGCTGACGGTCAGCAACTTGGACAGTTGACTGGGCTTGTTGGGCCTGCACTGCCCTAGACTTCTTCGATTTAGCACCTGAAGGCGCAAAGTAAGAAGAGTCCAGATTGGAATATTCCACATTCTTAATGGGCCGCATGGAGTCGGGCCCGCATGAGAGACGGTCGAACACAGAGCTTCTGACAGGGCCGCATGAGACACCCTGTCTGTGGCCAGGAATGGCTGCCGCATGGACCATCTGCCTGCGGCCATCTCTTTGATACAATGTTACATTCTCGGAACTTTACAGATTACAATGATCTTGTTCCCATACATTGCAACCATTTATATACGAAACTAACTCTTGTAGCAGATGTCATCTCTTGGCATCTCTTCTGATTTCTGGCTCTTGAGGATGAGGCTCGGGCTATCGCTTCGGATTATCCTTCTCGATGCATATTGCACCTGTATGCAGACCGATGGTGGATCAGTATATTAGCATACTAGTGATTGTAAACAAAGAGCTACATTTGTCTGAAATTGTCACTGTTCGTTTAGTCAGAAAATATTTCTGGTGATGTGATCTTGCTACTTTTACCTATATTCATTTCATGCATACAGAGTCAGTTTACAATCTTTAAAAACATCTTTGAAAAGCCACAATTCATTTTATTTTATTTGAAGCATACAATGGACTATTTAATTCAAGCACGATGACTATTCATTTCTGTGGAGTGCACAGCGTGTTTCATGAGCATATTCATTTCTCTGATCAAGCAACTCTTAGGGACATGCAGACTCGATTGGCAGCTGTGACTCTTCGGTTCGTATCTGCATCGTTAGCTCTTAGCAAAACATTTTTGACACATGCATACTCGATTAGCAGCTGTGACTCTCCAGTTCAGCTCTGCACCAACCAATACCTATCTATATGATGGTCCATGGAAAATTCCATGATTAGCCGCTGTGACTCTCCGGTTTAGCTCGTCGCTAAGGACTCAGATATCGACTCCCATTTTCACATGGAGGCCCTAATTTTTTCTATGCCGAGTGGTTCCAGGCGCCCCCAGATTCCACCCGAGAGACAAATTTTACTCGTGCACGAGTTGTCCAAGACCATATGCATGCTCTAACTATTCTATCAGATGAGACAGATTTGTGATCAGATGTACGACATGTTCATTCCATGCCTTGACAGATATACGACATGTTCTTTTCATGCCTTTGTAGATGTACGACACGTTCATTTCGTGCCTTTCTTCTTTTCGGATCATATAGCCAACAACTTCTCTCTTTTCTTATCAAGCATGATAATGAGTCATATTCAGAACAAAGATCTATATTAGCATGGCAATATCTCATTTGGTTTAACATAGTAAACATTTATTTCTTTTTATCAGGCAACAATCTTTCTTTAGCATGCAGGTTATCTCTTTTCTTGTTCTTAGCATGGCAGCATGTGGATTCTCTTATAAGCATACTCAATGATTTACCATCTTGTTATTAGCAATAGCATTCAATCAAAAAATCAGATTCTTATTAGGCGTAAGCGAATCAGCAAATGAGACTTCATCCACTCACCCATTGCAGAGCCAGTAATCCGATCTTTCTGTTTATTTAGTGCCTTCGCGGAGTGGGGCACTACATAATTACCCACCAAAAAAAGTTTTATCCTCGAAACTTAAGGAGAAACTTACGATATCCTTGGCAGCGATAGTCTTCATCCTTCTCCATCATCAATCCATGAAATCACAATTCAGATCATATCAAAACTCTTGTTCAATAAAGCATTTCAATCTCAATCAATCAAATCGATAAAACATATGCCGACATCATAAAAATATTTACGGACTTATTGTATGGAACGTTCATCTTATTGATGATATCAAGTAGGCAAGGAAATTTTGATCAGGAAAACATCTTTGAATGCAATCGAATCAACAATTGGCCTGAGGATCGTGTTGCTCTGATACCATTCTGTCATGCCCCGATCCCGCAGAGTCTTTTCGTCCTCGCTTCAGACTCTGTGAGATCGTTCGCACTCGCTAAGGCGTGATGCCGTGCAAGCCTAAGTTGCGCTTGCACAAGGCCAAGACCTGTAACAAGACAAGATAGACAAGTTTGATAATACGTAGCGGAACACATAGCAGATAATTGAAGCAGCAGCGGACATATTTCAGAATACATGTATTGAACACAATGGTAACAAGAAATAATTCTTTTTATTGATTTCATTTGAACAAATTACAAGCTCTTGATTCTCTTTGATACAATGTTACATTCTCTTAAAACTTTATAGATTACAATGATCCCGTTCTCATACATTATATCCCTTTATATACAAAACCAACTCTTGTAGCAGATGTCATCTCTTGGCATCTTTTCTGATTTCTGGCTCCTGAGGATGAGGCTCGGGCTATCGCTTCGGACTATCCTTCTCGATACATATTGCACCTGCTTGCAGACTGATGGTTGGTCAGTATATTAGCATACTGGTGATTGTGAACAAAGAGCTACATTTGTCTGAAACGATCACTGTTCATTTAGTGAGAAAATATTTTTTGTGATGTGATCTTGCTACTTTTACCTATATTTATTTCATGCATACAGAGTCAGTTTACATTCTTTGAAAACATCTTTAAAAATCTACAATTCATTTTATTTCATTTGAAGCATACAAGGGACTATTCAATTTAAGCACGATGACTATTCATTTATGTGGATTGCACAGCGTGTTTCATGAGCATATTTATTTCTCTGATCAAGCAACTCTTAGGGACAATTGTAAGCACGATATCATATCCTTTCTTTAGTAGAACATAGCATTTCTTTACAATGGATTAATCTCTATAAGCAATTCATGTAGAAAACTCAAGTAATACATATATATCACTTTTAAGTGATTCTTACCATAGCCGACGGTCCATCCCTGCATAAGACAAGGATTAGCATAAACATAATATAACCAACATAATTATTCTCTGTTCGTCTCTGCATCGTTAGCTCTTAGAAAAACATTCTTGACACATGCAGACTCGATTGGCAGCTGCGACTCTCCGGTTCAGCTCTGCACCAATCAATACCTATCTATATGATGGTCCATGGAAAATCCCATGATTAGCCGCTGTGACTCTCTGGTTCATCTCGTCGCTAAAGACTTAGATATCGACTCCTATTTTCATATGGAGGCCCTAATCTCTTCTAGGCCGAGTGGTTCCAGGCGCCCCCAGATTCCACCCGAGAGATAAATTTTACTCGTGCACGAGTTGTCCGAGACCATATGCATGCTCTAGCAGTTCTATCAGATGAGACAGATTTGTGATCAGATGTACGACATGTTCATTTCATGCCTTGACAGATATACGACATGTTCTTTTCATGCCTTTGCAGATGTACGACACGTTCATTTTATGCATTTCTTCTTTTCGAAACATATAGCCAACAGCTTCTCTCTTTTCTTATCAAGCATGATAATGAGTCATATTCAGAACAAAGATCTATATTATCATGGCAATATCTCGTTTGATTTAACATAGCAAACATTTATTTCTTTTTATTAGACAACAATCTTTCTTTAGCATACATGTTATCTCTTTTCTTGTTCTTAGCATGGTAGCATGTGGATTCTCTTATAAGCATACTCAATGATTTATCATCTTGTTATTAGCAATAGTATTCAATCAAAAACTCAGATTCTTATTAGGCGTAAGCGAATCAGCAAATGAGACTTCGTCCACTCACCGAGATAAATCGTCTTCTGTTGCAGAGCCAGCAATCCGATCTTCTATTTATCTAGTGCCTTCGCGGAGCGGGGCACTACATAAATGACTTCAAATTCAATTATGACCTGGATTTCCATCCTTGGATGCTCGTGCTCAGACTTCGATGACCTTGTTCTTCATCTTGCCTAAATCATGTTTTAATCAAGAATTGATCAACTTAGATCGTGACGAGACTTAAAAATTTAAACGTGATTGGATTTCAATGCTATTACCACTCATGCTTTAACTTTCGATTTAATTCTTACTAATGACTAAGTTCTGTTACAATTATGATTAATCTTCATACTATCCTTGATCATACCGAAATTCCATGTTTGGTCATGCCTAGGCTGCTATCATACTCTTCATCATATCTAATAATGTCGACCAAGGTTAAACTGACCTTATCTATGATCATGTCTAATTTTGATTTTGATCAAGTTTTGATTTTTTTTATCGTGCCTAAAATCTTTTCTGACCATGATTTGATTCCTCGATCTTATCTGAAATTCTCGTGGTTTGTCGTGCCAGAATTTGGACTTGTTGATGTCTGAACCACTTTCTATTCCTATCACGACCCGTTACCCAAATATTTGGACCGGACCGAGCCATGTCCAGCCTACGCTTGGTTAAAGCGTAGTAAGTTGTTCTAAGAATAGACAATAAAGGATCTAAGCTGCTAACAGTTCTAATATCACATTTAAAAGGTTCATTACAACACAGCATCTATAAGCGAAAGTAAACAAGTACAAACTTAATAATACACTTTCAAAGTATCAAACTGGAGACAAAGTCCAGTGACTACAAGATATAGTCTAAACAGTTCAATAACTAAGCCAAAAAGAATCTAAGCGAGATTACCAAGCGAGGTTCCTTACGGGGACTTCCTAGGAAGCAAAAGCCTGGTCCTCTGTAGTGGGTCCATGGAAAAGATCACAGAGCAAATCTTCCTCTGAAAGTATGCCTACAACGTTATCCTGTCAGGAGGAAGCAAGTAATGATTCTACAAACTAAACATACTGAGCATGGAATGAAAAGAGATGTAGTAAATAAGAATCATGGCATCTATCTCATGTCGTATCACAATCATGTCATATCACAAATCTATCATGTCAGGAATATATTTGTCAGGACGACATATGTATATCTAGAGTTTAAAACTGGAGTAGGTACGTGATCGTCAATAGGTGTACAATGTGCAGGGACACATAATGAAATGTACTTCCGTACAAGTGATACGGCGATAGATGTACATACGCACAAATCCGCTTTGAGATAAAGTCACACGACATAGTAACATATAAAATGAAACTTTGGTCGCTACGGTAGTGGGGGCATGATCACGTACTCAACTATCATTTTTCCATAACCCATATTCTAACATGTGAGAGATACGAGAACAGTATAAACATGTGAAAGATACGAGAATGGTATAAAACATGTGAGAGATACGAGAACAGTAAAAACATGTGAGAGATACTGGGTGCAGTATAAGCATGGAAGGTACTGAGAGCAATTTAAAACATGGTAGGTACTGAGATCAATTTTAATTAAAGCATGTGATGCATACGCTAAATATATAGAAATCTGTAAGATACGGTTTTCCAGTTTAAATCACTGTATTAACATGGTTCATACGCAATTCATTATCATATGCAGTAAAATAAAGTTTGTAGGGGTACTCGCCTCGAGCAAAGCAAGAATAAGAATATGAAGATACAGATGTCCGGTGTCCTGTCAATAATGATATACAAACTCAGCCTCTAAGTTATGATTAAGATTTTACACTAGTGGTGTGACACGACTCCTAACTGGATACTAGCTAAGGGATGTCCTAGCATAGAAAATCAATTTGGGGTGACACTAAGCCTATAACCGACCATTAGAACCCTTAGAACCACAAAGATCATTTTAGAGTTTTACAAAGTCCAAACATGTAAATATATACACTAATAGTAATAATTAATTACAAATTAAGAATGATGCATAAACAAAATCTACATATGTCATCGGATGAAAAAGCAAATATCACCAACGCGTCCAGATTGGTCAAATTAGCTAGGATAGCCTACCCATAAGTCCAATTTGGATACAGGGGCAAAACGATAATTTTGGGTCAAAATGATGTCCGTCGTTGGACCCACTTTGCACCGAAAAATGTGTTAGGATAGAAATCTAGCAAATTATAAGTCCACGAATCCAGAATGATGATACGAACCCCACGGTATGTCCGAAATGGGATTCCGATGACCCGATCACAAAATGGTCCGTTGACCTGGATATTGGTATCCGATTTGCATGAAAATGCGTGTCGAAGCCAAAGTCCACTAAATCTAACAAATTATATGTCAACGAGTCCAGAATGATGACAGAACTCAACGGTATATCCGAAATTGGATTCCGATGAGCCGACCTCAAAGTGACACGTTGACGCAAACATTTAGAATCCGATTTGTACGAAAATGTGTGCCAGAGCAAATGTCTTCAAAACTCAGCTGTCAACGAGTCCAGAATAACGATACAAACTCAACGTTATATGCGGAATTGGATTCTGATGAGCCGATCTCAAAGTGATCCGTTGACTCGAACTATGGGTTCCATTTTGTACCGAAATGCGTGCCAGGGCCCACGTCCTCCAAATCTAACAAATTTTATATGAAAATATGCCAGAACGACGCTACGAGTATACTGGTGGTGTCAGAAATTGAATCCGGAGTCCCGAGTTCAAAAATAGAATTTTATAAGTGCAAAATTAAGAATTTGGACGGCCAACTTTGGCGTAGAATTCGACCAACCAAACGTGCTCACAATGAAACGAAACTTAAGGGACAGGAAGAGGGTTATAGCAGCTGCGCACAGGAACAGGTAGTGCACCAACCAGAGCTACGATGGCGGAGTTACGAGCTGACGAGGTTGGCTCCACAAAATTGTTCAAAAATAGTATAATTTAAAGTGTCAACTTGGTAGCCAGTTTTGATGTATCAAAAGACGAAATTAACGGAAAACTTGAGGAGAGTGAAGAGCTATATACCAAGATTGTGACGAAGCAAAGAGTTTGCCGATCCAACGGTCGGATCTCTTGAAAAACATGTACGAAGTTGCTACGACGGAATGCCATTTCCGAGTTCAAAACTCGCGCGTCAGAACGGAATTTCGACGTAAATGCGCGAATCGCCTAGACGGCGCATCCCGGAGGACGGTGGCCACTACGGGGAGGTCTGGTGGAGGTCGTCGGAGGCAGGGGTGCTTACGGCGGCAGGGCCGGCCATGCGATGGCGTACGGCGGCGGCAGTGGCGCACGGTCAGGGGCGCGACTGCTGCACTGTGCGCTGCTGCTGCGGCGTGCTGTTGCGCACGTGCCCGCTGCTTCAATGGTGGTCGTCGACGGGGGTGGCCGCGGCGATACGGGCCAGGCGGCAGGGGCGGCTGTACGTTGGTGGTGGTGGTGTGTGGAGATGGTGTTTGTGGTGGTGGAGGTGGTTAATGGTGGTGGTTATAGAGAGGGTGGTGGTGTGAGGATGATGATGATGATAAAGTAGTGAGTAGGAGGAGATGGAGGTGGTGTCAGTTGTAGGGGGTCTGTCGACTAGGTGGAGGGGGTGTGGTGAGTGTAAGGAGGAGAGAGAGAAAGATTTGTGTATGTGTATATGTGTGGGTGAGTATAATATATATAGGAAGAGAGAGAGAAGAATAGTATAGAGAGAGAGATATTTGAGAGAGAGAGATAGGGAAGTCGGTTAAAGGGGGAAAATGTTGTGCTGGTGATGGGGAGGGTGAGGTGGTGTGTGTGAGTAATAGGAGAGAGAGTGTGTGTGATATTTATATATATGTGTATATATATGGGATATTTGTAAAGTAAAAAGAGGAAGAGATATTTAAAATGGGGAAAAAGTGGGAAATTATGTGGGGTATTAGGGTAGTCATGAGAGGACAACATGGAGCTTGGGTTCGGGTTCGGTCGAGCCGAGTCGAGTCAAAATCGGACATGGGAAAATAATTGAATTTAAATAGGTATTTATGATCATGGATAAATAAGTAACATGTAGGGACTCAAATAAATGGGACACAAGCGTCATGTGGTTAGTAGACTTCATGTGGGCCATGTCCATACTTTGGGTCGACTAGGTTGGATCGATGTCGGGTCCCGAAATTAAATTGGAAGTCAGGTCACATTTTTACGGTAGATAATTAATTGGTCTAAATTGACCTGAAAGTTGTGCGAAGAAAATGAAGCACAAAATGGAGTGTCTGAGTGGGACACAAAGGTCATGGGTGTAGAGCGTCTCGAGTAGATCATTCATGAGAAGTTGATTCTGAGAAAATGACTGGTCTTGTGTTCCTAAATTAAAAGTCACGGTAACGTGCAAACGATGATAGATAAAAGTAGAAAATCAATTAATAATTATTTAGTCGATCAAATGGTCTAAATTGACCCAAAGTTGTGCGATACAAAAAGAGTACAAGGTAACGAGTTTAAGTGGGACATGATATATCAAAATAAAGATAATCTTGTCTACTTCAAACTCATGAAGAGAGTTTCCAGAGATTGACATCTCTGACGCTCCAAAAGTCAAAGTCACGAAAAAGAACATTAATGATCAAAAACAATTAAATAATAAAATATTGATTGAAAATAATTCGTTTAGAAAATTTAAAAATAACCCTGAAATTCATGGGGCTTACAATTTCTGCCGAAATTCGATTATGAAAATACTCATGCTCCGGTTCCATTCCTAAGACATGATCAAGTTTTGATTTCGTACTCATATCTTAATCGTGCCAAATGAACTTAGACTATTTCCAATTTTAATTACGTCCGAACTTTGATCGCATTTCATGATTTAATAAATCATACTCATTAATCTTCGATCGTGCCTATAAGACCTTGATTCAAATTTTGTTTGTGCCTAAAATTTTACCTCAATCATGCCAAACTTTGTTTTGGTCATGGTTAACTTTTTATCTTAATCGGGCCTGTGTGACTTTGAGGTTGATTTTCATCAAACCTAAGCGCTACAGATCACCCTATACTCGTACTTTATTTATATTTTTTGATTCTTCTAGTCGTCACTAAGATCGTGCCTCAATGACTTAACTTACATCTAACTCATACATATATAGTTTTGTCCATATTGCCTAAACTTTCTATCATGTTTTAACCCCACTACCAACCTTTAATTTTAAGGACGAAATTCTTATAAGGAGGGTAGGATGTGAGCCCCCAGAATTTTAGGAATTTTTTTAAATTTTTTAAATAAATTATTTTCGATAATTCATTTTTTAATTATTTTTTATCATTAAATGCTATTTTTTGTAACTTTGATTTCTGGAGCGTCAGAGATGTCAATCTCTGGAAACTTCCTTCATGAATTTGTAGTAGACAAGATTATCTCCATTTTGATATATCATGTCCCACTCAAACTTGTTCCCTTGTACTTTTTTTGCATCGCACAACTTCGGATCAATTTAGGCCATTTAATCGTTGAATAATTATTAATAAATTTTCCACTTTTATCTTTGATCATCATATGCACGTTGCCTTGACTTTTAATTTAGGGGCATAAGACTAGTCGTTTTCTCAAAACCAGCTTCTCATGCATAATCTAGTCGAGGCACCCTACACCCATGACCTTTGTGTCCCACTCAGACACACCATCTTGTGCTTCATTTGTATCGCACAATTTTCCCAACACAAGACCCTTCATCCTACGGAGTCATATTTATTTTCGACTTGAATTGGGGACACCATTTCAATCCAAACCTATCAACCCAAATATGGATACGGCCCACATTAAGCCTACTACCTACATGACTCTTGTGTCCTATTCAATTGAGGTTACGCATGTTACTTATTTACCCGTGATCATAAATGACTAAATTAAATTATTTATTGCACCAAGTCGGATTTTGACCCGATCCGACTCAATTGAACCCAAACCAAGCTTCATGTTGTCCCCTTATGACTAGCCAAACACCCCACACAATTTTCCCTCATGACAAACACCAAGTGTGTCCATTCAAATTATTCAAGGGACAACTCCAATGATCTAATTTAATCTTGGCCTTCGATTTTGACTCCATCAATCACCACCACACATTCAAATATAGTACACACTTACACACACACACCCCATTGGTCGGCCCATATCCTCAAAATTTCTCTCTCTCTTTTCTTTGTGAAGATATTACTCTCTCTCTCTCTCCCTCTATTTCTAATAACACAACTCTCTTTCTCTCTCTCATTATTATACAAACACCCTCTCCCATCACCTCACAGCCACACACCCCTCCCTTTTTTGTTTTGGCCGACAGCCAACCCCTTTCTCTTCTTTCTAACTACTCATTCTCTCCTTCTTCACATCACCACTTCATCACCTCATTTTTCTTTTTCACTCCCATGGCCGACTCCCCTTCTTCTCACCTTCATTTTCACCATCTCCACCATCCTCACAATCATCTTCCACTTCTTCCCCTCCTCCGAGTGGCTGCAGCAGCCATAGCCACAACAGTAGCAGCAGTGGCAGCAAGGCAGCGCGTAGCAGCAGCAACAACACCAGCGGGTGCAGTAGCAATGGCTGTCATGCCACCACCATGCGACGGCGGCCGCCGTGACCCCGACCGCGACCTCCCTATGGTTGGGCGACCTCTCCCCCGGGTGGTCATCATCCGCCCCAACGCATTCGATAGGCTATTCGTGCGTTTTACACGAAATCCCGACGTAACGCGCGATTTCAAAAGTCAGAATTCGTTCTCGGAACAGCAACTTTGTGCACATTTTTTTAGAAATTCGACCATTTGATCGACGAACTCTTTTCTCCGTCATAATCTTGGTATATACCCCTTCACCCTGTCAAGTTTCAACCATTAATTTTGTCATTTGATATGTCAAAATCGGCCACCAAGTTGACCCTTTAAATTGTATGCATTTTGGACAATTTTGTGGAGCCAACTTCATCGACTCGTATCTCCTCCGTCGTAGCTCCATTTGGTGCACCGCCAGGTCCTATGCACAGCTGGTATAACCCTCTTCCTGCCCCTAAAGTTTTATTTCATTGTGAGCTTGTTTGATTGGTTGAATTTGACGCCAAAGTTGGTCGTCCGAATTCGTAATTTCCAACTTATAAAATTTTAATTTTGAACCCGGGACTCCGGATTCAAATTCTGACACCACCAGTAAATTTGTGGCATCACTTTAGCACGAATTTATTTAAAGTTTGCTTGATTTGGAGGATGTGGGTCCCGACAAGCATTTCGGTACAAGACGGGTCCCACAGTCCGGGTCAATGGGCCATTTTGAGATCAGCTCATCGAAATCCAATTCCGGATATACAGTTGAGTTCGTATCGTCATTCTGTACTCGTTGACATATACTTTGCTAGATTTAGTAGACTTTGGTTTTGGTACGCATTTTCGTACAAATCAAAATTTCAAAGTCCTGGTCAACGGACCATTTTGAGATCAGCTCATCGGAATCCAATTTCGGATATACCGTTGAGTTCGTATCGTCATTCTAGAATCGTTGACATATATTTTGCTATATTTAGTGGACATTGGCTCCGGCATGCATTTTCGTGCAAATCGGATTCTAATATCCGGGCCAACAGACCATTTTGAGATTGGATCATCGAAATCCAATTTCGGATATATCGTTGAGTTGGTATCGTCATTCTGGATTCGTGGACATATATTTTGCTAGGTTTTGAGGACCTTTATCCTGTCATATTTTTTGGTACAAAGTGGGTCCGACACAGACACCGTTTTGACCCGAAATTACTTTTTTGCCCCTGTCCAAATTGGACTTATGGGTAGGCTAATCTAGCTAATTTGACCATTTTGGACTCGTTGGTGATGGTTGTTTCATCATCCGACAATATCTGTAGACTTTTTCCTTTATCTATCACCATTTGTTATAATTCTTCTCTTTTTGGTTCGTGTTTTGAGATCCGTGCATCAAAATTGAGATTCGTCGATTCTAGTGATTTCACATCACTAAAATTAACCAGTTGACCATGTGGATGATTATAGACACTAGCTTTGACCTAGTTTAACCTAGAGTGGACTAGGAGTTGACCAATTGACCAAAGTCAACTGTAAGTCAACCTTTGACCCATTTTGACTTAGTTTGACTGAGTTTGACGTAGAATAGGCTTAGAAGCATAGAGTTAATGTATTTATATATATTGTTTACTCTAGAGAACTAAGTAACTCTGTAAATTCATATTAGGTCTCTGTGATGTCGATTCAAGCATAGACCCTCACTTATTGCTCAAGAGAACAGGCGAGTACATTCTCTGATAGTTTTTATTGTCTTGATATTTGTTATATCCGATTCAGTTGTAGTATTTTTCTTGATTCCTGACATGATGGTACACGGACTAGTATACGTTGGATCCTGTCATGAGATGTCATTCCTGGGTTACCATGGTATATTGGTACATTGTTCGTTTTGTTTCATGTACTTGTATAGATGCTGATTCCTAAGGGGATTTGCTACCCTCTTAGAGAATCCCATGTCATTACGTGACATGTCCGGATCTATATACTATTCGGGAATGGGGAGTTATTATAGGTTATGTGGTCTTTACCCCCACTGGTTTACTACTTGTGTATAGCTTTCCCCTCGCCTCACGTAGGGTAAAGCCTGACCTGTGTTACTACTTGCCTCATAGCTTTTCATTTTGGTCGGCCCGATCCTCTATACTACTTATGCATAGTCGGTCAAATGGAAGAGCCTGATCTTGAACCAAGCCGATCACATAATGCTCTAATATCTAAAGTCACTGCTTATGTTTATATTATACATCAGATATTCATGTACTGTTTTATATTCCAGTATTTCATACCCTGACATGATATCCAGTTTTACATATACTACTTTATTTCCAGTCTCGATATTTTATCTTGTACTTCATTATAATTGTCTCTTATAGAATTTGTCAATTCATATGGAACTGCTGTTAGTTTATGTACTCGTTCACATCCTGATTTGATGTGTTGACAATATTTTTAGGAGTTGTTATATCCTCATTATTGGACTACAGGATAATGCTAGCTGAGGCGGATCTCGATATTCTTTCACCGTGAGTTATCTCACAGGAGTTCTAGGTCTGGTAGTTATTTTGGTTTTGTTATTATTTTTCTTCCATTTCATTCTTGTCTCGTATGAGCCTTTTGTAGATTCTAGTTGTTCTAGTGATATTGTTATCTTTCTTGTCTTATCTTTCTTAGCTTTTGTGATGTAATTTGAGTACATTTATAGTTATCGACCTTTTAGATGTTGTAGTTAGTATCGGGTACTTGATAGCGCTCTACTGTCGATACTGCGACGTAGGCTGGGCGTGGCCCACGTATTCATACCCGTATATCCGG
This sequence comes from Iris pallida, assembly GCA_029216955.1. Classification (NCBI taxonomy): domain Eukaryota; kingdom Viridiplantae; phylum Streptophyta; class Magnoliopsida; order Asparagales; family Iridaceae; genus Iris; species Iris pallida. The sequence goes on along the minus strand of JANAVB010044620.1, from coordinate 1,776,022 downwards.
GTGCGGGTCGTGACAATATGCCCTTTGATGTTTTGGTGAGAAATATTAATTTCTTCACGCTATAATAACACTTTGAGTTCTTTGCAACTTTATCTTGCACGTGTATCTCACCTTGTCAATTTTGTTGTGGACATCTCTTGCCTTTTGTTTTCTTTTTGTATATATTATGGCTTATACGACCCAACTTATTTGACTAGTGTAATTGATTTTTTTATGAACAAAATAGGTATAAGATGACAATATCATGAGTTGTTGTACCTGTCATCCTTTCCATTAGTGTTCTATATAAATATATCGGAACCACTGAAGTTGTAATAGTTCTACACTTTGTTGCAGACTAGGTATATTATGCAATTACCATCAAAATATTATTGGAGTATATGTATAAATTTATTCTTATCCTTGTTGCTCAATAGGACATTAATTAAAATTAGTAAATGTATGAGAATCAATAATTTTTTTTCATAAGGCCAGATCATTTTCAATTACAGTAGTTATTATTTTCTTAGGCCAATTATTTTTGTTTATCTATTTAATCAATCAATAAGATATTTTGTAGAAACACTTGAGCAATGTCATGTTTTAATTTGGAAAGAGAAATGTGCACTACATAACAGAATTATGTTGTTCCAAACTGTAATAGTAGTTAAAGAGTATGAAGTTTGACCTTGTTCATTTCATAGTAAATCATTTATCAAGTCATCTTATAAGCATTGATATATTTTTTTACTGTTGATGTCATTTTTTAAAAAAGGATCAATTGAGATGACTAATAAAATATATATATATTTGAAAATAATAATATTAGTCATGATATTTGATCTTTATAATTCTATAGCAGCTCAAGTATGTATAGTCTTTAAGCACTTGAATGCTTTGTCCATATTGTGTACGTTAGTCAACTTTTCTTGAATCCTTTGGATTATTTAAACGGGCCTAACATTTTCTATGAAATTCGCCATTTCTTTGAGCATTCAAGGTTTTAATTTTTTAATAACCATGAATTCTCATTTCTGTCAAAATGCAAGCATGCAATTATGAAGTCTTATATTTGTACATCAGTATAGTATGTTATGTTGTTGTCAGACCCACATAATCTTGGATATGACACCTCTATTGCTTTTTCAAGGAGATCACAACAACTCATAATGATCTCATAATGACCTCTATTTTCTTGAAGATATGATCATTAAAAATATTTTAACTTTCTGGAAAGAAGCAAAATGTTAACGATGACGGTAATAAAGATTTATTTTGTACTCAATTATTCTTAACGTAATCTTTGTATTGTTATCTCTCTAAGCCAGAAGTATTAGAGATTGTGACTTGTTAGGAAAGGAGCAAACATACTAAGGGATAAGAACCCTCTCAAAATAATGAACAAAATGACATTTCTTCTGAAGTGCTATTACTAAGCCGAAATCAAGAGCTACAAAATTGCTCCGATCACGTGGAAAGGTAATTTTTCACATTTACAATTCTTTTCATCTTGATTACTAAATTTAATTGGACAAATATATGAATTTTGTGAGCCATCATTCTTGTTTTATGGTTATAATAGACAATATTATTTCCTTAATCAGTTTACATGGTTGAACCTTAAATGACTATATTATCACAATATTAGAATTTCTAGTCAGAAAGAAATCACAATATTGTTCTGTCACAATATTTAGACAAACTTTGTCTGTGCTTATATTCCGTGATGTTATAATTCTTTTGACTCATTAAAACAATTTAGTCACAAGAAAATAGTTAGTGAAATTACAAATTCCTTTCAATCTAAAGTTTTAAAAGTTAAGATTATTTTGGGTACAAGCCGAAAGGGTCCTTTGTCAACTGGGAGTAAATAGCCCTAAGCGACATGGTACTTAATTGTCCCCCTGTGGACCTCTGCTAGCTGGAAATCGGCCCCTACAGCTCACCCAAGTTGATCAAAACTTGACAAACTAAAGATTTGATAAGATAAATTAGCAAAAATTACTTAACTTTTATTTTAGTACTTTAAACTGTCATTTTTTTGTAAATATGGCTAGTAAAGTAAATCTTTATAGCCATGACTGAAAGATACTGTATCTTACTTTAAGAGGTGATAGAGTCAGATGATTTTTGACTCACTATCCTAAGGCTTACATCAAAATTAGTGGAACTACACATTTTGTTAAATGGATTGTGATGACACAGAGTATGATTTAGGAGTAATCCAAACATCTGGCTTAGTCAAACCAAAAGTCCCTAAGAAATGGACAACAAGTGGTTTCACAAAAATTTTAAGTGTTTTCTGAGTCATTATGTGGCATATTCTTCGTATATAAACAGTAATTAAAGGTTTCACTTTTGGAACAACTTAGATACTCATAAGTTGATAGGTCCATGTGACAACTATCATATCTAGGATTTTCAAAGAATTTGAATTGGTATATTTAAACATGGTTTATGTTAAAGCTGAATGGCTCTGATATCTTACTATGTATATATCAAATATATTCATGACTAAATTTCATTCACTCTTGTTATGACTTTATGATATATCAAAACTGAGTAGATCAAGCATCTTATTATGCATATGCATGATCTACATATTTCTATACCTGTCTTTTATATAAATTATGCTTAAAGACTGCTAAAGCATGATCTTGTGAATTCTAAGATGAACAGGTACATACAGCTATATCTCAAGATATTAAAAAAAAGGCCTAAAGAAAAAAAATGTAGTTCTTGACTATAAAACGTCATAAAAAGAACTTTACAGATCTCTTGACAAAGAGTCTGTTTACTCTTGATGAAGAGTTTATCTAGAAAATTAATCCTAGAATTATCGAGGGGGTGGGGTTAAGCCCATAATTTAGTCACCAACAGTGGCAATCCAATCGAGACTGACTGGAGATCCTCAGAAGCCGGTTCAATAGGTAGGAACAAGCTGGACTAGGTGACTATTATGGAACACTGACCCTGATATTAAATTCTTTTAAAATAAATGTCCAACAGCCTGTACATGGATACCCCATCCCTATGGTGACAGCGTTCATGTGTGATAAGGTTAAGGTGAATTTTAACTCTTAATAAGTTCAAGTATAATATACAGGGTTGATTCCTGTCACCAACCCTTGAGGACTTACCTATATGAGAGGTCATGAAGGCTGCGACTAAAGGACATGGCGATCCTAGACAACTCTCATGAATATGTAAAAGTGCGCATGGTTAATCTAACGCGCCACCCGATAGATCCAAGTTCCTCTAGCATATTATGGGTGTTATTTCTGAATCTGGTTCAAGAAGACTGATTCAAGGCGTAGTCCATCAAGCTCTTCTTCAGACAAAGATAATAGTCACTACGTGAGATTCAAGGCTGTAGTCCATCTCATTTATGCATAGTATAAACATGCACAGATCTTTTATACTCATATTTTTCCTTATTCGGAATTTAATTTTTTTCTTTTCTTTTCTTTTTTTAGGGGGGTGGTTGGTGCTGCTGCTCCTTTTCTCAAAAATCAATTTTCCTTACCAATTAAACCTTTTGCTTGTCATTAAATTATGAAACGTTTAGACACATTTAATCTTGTTGGTCATCTTCCTCTTCTTCTCAATACAGAAAAATATTACGTAAAATATCTCTCTAAAATCTTCTTCTACACTTCCTTGCTCTGGACAGAGCAAGTCAGGGTCAATCTCTCTGAGTTGTGTGCAACAATGAGATACCGGTAGAGCGGAGATTTTACCACTAGGAGCATTCGGAGCAAATCTACACATAGACCCGAATTAACTCTTAGGGCAGTGCTTCGTGCGCGACTTTTCCGGAGGCCGGTAATCTTTATTTTCTTTGTTTTGTTTGCAAATTTTTTAGAAAGGAGAAAAGAAAATTATTCTAACAAATTACATTTTCTCACAAGTGCTAACTGTTAATTTTACACACCACCTTGTCTTCGTTTACTAGATTGCGCCCCAATATCACGTTACCATCCAGGTAAAATAATAGGTTAATTGCATTAACCACCCTTATATTTTACAATTATTATTCCGACCACTCTTGCTTTGAAACTAATTACACGGACCCTTCCTATAGTTTCTATTTTCTGTAGAAAGTAATAACAGTGACCACCCCCGTATGGTTAATAAAATTTATAAAGAAGAGAGGTGGTCAGTGTCATTATTTTCGGAATATAAGTAATTCCTATAATACTCATGAAACATAGGGGGTGCCAGCAGGAGCGGATCCACATGGAAGATAGTGGGGGCACAGGCCCCCACTAGATTTCTGAAAATTAAGATTTTTGTATAGGGTTTACGATATCTTGCCAAAATGAGCATATATATTTTCAGCCTCCACTATTTTTGTTACTTTGAAATGGCAGTCCAACTGCTATGTTTTATAGTGTAGGTCCTAGGTTTGATCATCATAATAGTAGAAAGCTTTACAAATTTATTTTTGCACTTTGTCAAGTCCCCACTGATTAATATTCCTGGCTCCGTCCCTGGATGTTAGTATAATTAACCCTAAAATAATCCTGTTGTGTCCTTAGCATATATGACAACATATATTAGAATTAACAGAAGTTTTACTGTTTCTCTTTCAAAAGGGAGAAGAAAAAAAAACAGTGGGAGTTGCAATTTAAATTATATTAGAATTTCAGTACTCCAAAAACAAAACTGCCATCGCGAGTCGGAATCAATGTTTGGTCAAAACATTCAGGAAACGCCAGGAGGGCAGTGCCATGATATATATATATATACAAATCTTGGCTCACTTCTTTGTCATATACTCGTGATATTGAAATTTGCATCCATCTAATTATAAACAAACAGACCCTTCCTTCCTATAGGGAGCATCTGCACTCGTTAGATTAGCAAAAGCAAAACGCCAATCCAGACTTTTGTCACCTCCCAATAATCAAGGATTAGATAGAGGAGGCACCATCCACTGACCCCATCTTTTAATTTAAAAAAAAGGCTAATTGCCATCAAGTAGCTTCTTTGATACCAATATTAACCAATATTTTTGTTTGTTTTTTTTTTTTTTTTATTAAAGAAGATGACAGGCTTACACTCAAAAAGAATTGATGTCATTGGGGTTGTGAAAGCAATAGCTGGCTCGAGAGAATGATAGTGTATGGTGGCACTTTAGGGACCACATTTTGTTAAGAACCTCTCTCTCTCTCTCTCTCTCTCTCTCTCTCTCTCTCTCTCTTCCCTTTTGATCACAAGACGAGAACTACCGAAGTGTACTAGTATATAGTATGCTTGAGGCCATGTTCTGAGTGGAGAGGACGCAAAAGCAAGCAATTTCTCAATGGTGGTGGATCTCACTAGGTAGGTTCTTGTCTTACTCTTTTTTGTCTATTTGTACCATATGATTGTTTGGGAATCTTGGTTGGGCAGCTCCTCTCGACTTTGAAGAAGCTTAACTAGTGCTTTCACTGGTCTCTTGGGTTTGCTGTTGTTCGAAGTTTAATGAGAGAAATGCTCCTCAACTAAAAGCTGTATGGGTCCCGCTGACAAGTGGGTCACAATATGGGCTCACCTGTTAGAGCATCTCCAACCCTATTATCTTGTTGAGTGTTGTGAGTCTTAGGTGGCTCCTATGTGGCATGAGCCACAAAACAATGTCTAGTTTATGTGGCAAAATTATATCTCAAAAGACAATGAGGTAGAAAAACTCTCTCCAATGCAAAAGTATTGAGAAGACAATAAAAAGTATTTTTTTCAACTTCCAAGGCAACTTTTAAGACAACTACTCATCTTCTTTCTTTTTTTCTAATATTTTTTATTCATAATTGATGACATGGAAGAGAAGACATTGTCAAGTGCATTGTCTAGAACAAGACAATCAACTTCACAATGTCTTCTTTAATTTTTGCCACATAAGCTTCACAATTGACTTGACAATTGCATTGGAGAAGAACTTTTGAATAAAATTTTGTCATTCCTATGTGGCATTAACTTTTTTCCAAAGTCACAATAGGGTTGGAGATGCTCTTACAATGGGATGGGCTCACCACGCCCACCAATGATATATGTTCATGTTCTCTTTCATATAAGACTAAATTAGAGAAAACATAAAACATGTGTCATCTTACTATTGGCGGAGGCTCGGGACTCATGACTGTCCTGTTGGGAAAGAAGTGCGAAAACCTTTACCCAAACTAGAGAGTACCTGCAAGAGAACCGAGCAATACAACGCACGAGCCAAACACCAAACACAATCCACGCAAACACAGAAAATTTTTGACATGGAAAACCCTTGGGGAAAAAAATCACGGGACGATCGGAGTCCAACCCTTGAGAAGCCTTTACTAATGAAAAAAAGGAGTACACCTATCACGACTCGCTACCCAAATTGTTGGGCCTGGCCGAGTCATGTCCAGCCTACGCTTGAGATAAAGCGTAGTAAGTTGTTCTAAAAATAAACAAAACAAGATCAAAATGTGCTAACAGTTCCATTTGTCATATTGAAGTAAATCATCACAAACACAAAATCATCTAGCATATGAATATGTTCCAATACATAGCCAAAATGTAAAACTGGATACAGGTCCAGTAACAAAAATACATAGTCTAGACAGCCCTGCTCTCTAAGTCTAGAGCTGCTAAGATAACAAACTAGATGAGTTTTCCCGCAGGTACTGTCACGCCCCGCTCCCGAATAATCGGATACGAGTCGGACACGCCCAGCCTTCGTCGTTGGACACAACGAAGTAAGCTGTACAATACTAAGAAAAACTCAAAGTCACAATGTAATGTAAACCAAAACACAACTTTTATAACGCTCCCAGAAATCACCAATATCCATCAAGTGTTTTAAAATACAAACTAAGCCGGAGACAAATCCGGTCCAATGAAATAATATACAATAATAAATCTCTAAGATACAATCTCCAGAAAAATAAATGAAATAAAAAGCTGCAATATCCAAGCAATCACCAGCTCCATGTAATCTTCCACTCACCTGCAACGATCCTATCAGGAAAAGAGCAAAGTACAACCCTGACTAGACAATATACAATGTAATCTGTGATCCAGAGTACAAGGTGAAACTAGAATACCATAAACTAGAACATGAAATGAAACTGAAACTGTGGTACCAGAAATGAAATGTAAAACTGCAGGCAATGGATGACAATTAAGATGCTAGACAATGAATACGGCTATCAATGTACAAGACAATCAATCACGACAATCAATATGCAATTGTGACAATTTTGAAATATTAAAACTAATGTGTGACCGGCTTAGGAGCAATCAATCAATCAATCAATGAGTCAATTCTACATGGTACGGCTTCATCGTACGTGACGTGTACGATTAGGCTATCTTCAATACCTATGTTGGGTGTGGTCACACAAAAGCTAATATTTTCTCCAATCCCGCAATAAACAATGACGCACAAGCAATGAACAATGACACAAGAAAATCGTGTGTAATTCGTGTCAGATATGAGAACATGGCACATGAAGGTAAGACAGAAAACAAGGTACAAGTCAAGTCAGTGTACTTGCCTCGGTTTGGTTGCACGAGAATAGTACTGCATGGTTGCAATGATCACCTGTTATATTTTTTACAATTATTAGGGTTTGAAATATAAAGCAATTATCTAATTATATCTAATTGGTTATCTACTCATCCAGCTAAACATAAAATTTTGAAAATAATAATATTTAGATTAACTCTCTAAATAGAAACTTGTCACAACGTAATTTAAAAACCTATTTAAGCTAACCAATATTTTAGAAAATATATATTTTATAACTTGATCAAAATAAATACTAGTAAAAATGCTTTTTAAATGTTTTAGGAAATATTAGAATATTTGCTAAGAAAACAGTAATAATTATATACTTTTTAGAAACATTTTTTCTATTACTAGAATATTAACAGAATATTTGTATAGAACTTTAATAATTAACTTAAGTAAAAATATGATGACTATTAATTACTTATATTTAGTCCAAGTATACTAGATGTCAAAAATAATCTATCAGTAATAATATACAACTATCAATAATTGATAATACCTAAAATAGACACTTAACCATTTTTACCAATAACATTTAATAATTAACTAAAACAAAATCATTCAATAGGAAATGCTACTACTGCTAATCAAACCTAATAATTGAAGTGGAGCCACACTCAAGACAAAATAAACTAGCATTTATTCCTACACTCTACTCTTATACTCCATTAATGCTTCCCTACACCAGCACACAAATAAAATTTGAGTTGACCATTCAAATTAATGTAGAGACAAGACTTCACCCTTCTCTTCACATAAATTATTCCTACTACTAGGCACAACTGAACTGAACCCACTTTCCATCCCTAATATTCTTTCTCCAATAATATTTCTAATTCTCAGCCAACCCTTCAAATTTAGGAAGCCCAAAAAATAACTCCTCTAACCAGCAACGTCCCGTGCCTTGCTCTTCGTTTTTCGAAGAGCCACCTACACGCTAACCCATGTTCTAAAAATTGTGCAGACTTAAGTCTGACAAATTGGGAAGAAAGGACTGAGTCCTCCTTTCTCCTCAATCACACTCCACTTTCAGCCGAATACTCATTCCTCTCTTACCAACTTTTCTACACTACTCTCAGCCAAGCAATAATAATTTCCATTCTCCATCTACTTCATACCACAGTATTCCAAACCTAGAAACAAGAAAAAGAAGAACACACAGAGGAAGAATGGAAGCTCACCTCGATTTGTGCGATGCTGCGGTGGAGGAGCTCAGCTTGGCAGTTGATGGCGACGATGAACCAGATCCGGGTAGCACAGCTCTCGTGCGGTCGATGGCGCTCGAGCGAAGGGTCCGGCCGGCTTCGATCTCGGGGACGACGGCTAGATCCGGTCCTGATCACGGTGGAGAGGTCGGCGGTGGTGCTCGATGACGAAGGCGGTGGCTCTCCGGTGGGGTCGAGATCCCGCGGCGTCGGTGACGAGCTTGGAGGAAGTCCGATCCAGCACGATCTGACCGGACTTCGGCATGGCTCCTAGAAATAACGTCCGCGGTGGAGACGAAGTCCCGATCTGGACCCGTCGGGGCGGAACTGAGCTCGGACTTCGGTGGCGGAGGTCCGATCCGACGATTGGAGAGTTGGCGGCTCTCGGGGATGCTCCGACGATGGTGTGTGGCGGTGGTTCTCCAGTGATGGTGGCGGAAAGCTTCGATGACGGCGGACTCCGGCAAGAGCGCAGTGGTGCTCGGCCAGTAATAGTGAGGACAGAGAGGGAACAGAGGAGAGAGAAAAATGACGTGTACTGTGGGGTGTCAGAAACAATAATGCTAAGTCTACTACCAAATGCTTACAACCCTTTTACAACGTTCACCCATTGCTGACATGTGGGCCTGTCAAAAAATATTGGAGTCTGTGCCATTATATAATAAAATATTCTTTGTGTGGGTGTGAGCTGGGAATGGCAGAATGGTGAATTAGTGTAGATCGGGGGTATTCTCCATAGTAGTGATCAGTGGCAGTAGGAGTAATTAGATATATATCTGGGGTAGTTTAGAATAATCTGTAACAGAATTGCAATTCAAGTTCAAACAGAATTTCAAATAGAAACAGATTCATAAATTCAAACTGTTTTCAAATTCAAATAAAAATGATTCAACATTCCCTTAACAGTTTTAAAACAGATTTTCAAAATATAAACTGTTTTAACATATTTTTCAAATCCGAATATTCAAACACATCTCAAAACAATTTCAAAAACAGTATTTTTAAAATGGAATTTCGGAATTCAAATACTTCCTCCATAGATTTTCAAAAGAACAGATAAATAGAATTCCAAAACAATTTAGTTAATTAAAACAATTCTTTCCACCCATTATTTAACTATAATAATTTAAAAAATTATTATTAATAATCTGTAGAACATTATCAAAATATAATGCTTTCTAAAAGAAATCAAACAATTTAAAAACTTTAGAAATAGTATTTAAGAAAAATACTTTTGTTAAAACTAAATTTGTATCTAAAAACGATATTATATCCTTGAATAGAAAATTTTAGAAAAATCTCAAAAATCTCCAAATATTGGTTTAGGGAGTTACAAATCTACCCCCCTTACAAAAATTTTGTCCTCGAAATTTCAAATGACATGATATATAAGAATAACCAATTACGAAATTTGAAAAATGAGTAAAATTGGTTAAATGTATAATCCGAATTAATGCAACTAGTAAAATCACAATTCCCTTAGAAATGATCAAAGTTACCAACCTACGCATGATAAATCCTAAACATGAGAGAAAAATCACAATTGTAGGCATAATAAAAATAGCACAAGGGCGTCATAGTCATAAAATTATGACCTATATCCAATAAAATTATTTAGGCATAAATAGCATGGCTAATGACTAAAATACAAATCGTTTAAACATGATTTAGCAAAATTTGGTCAAAAAATTATTTAGGCTTGATGTAACTACAACTATTAAGTTCATAAGTGCTAAAATATATTAACTAGAGAAATGTTGCGACTAAGAATAGGTAAATAAATTTTTAAAAATTTGGACTGTCTGGAAATTAATTTTGTAGCAAAATCAGATTCTAGAATTATTAAAATTGTAAATCATTTAGGACAAAACCATTCAGGAATCAAAATCATATAAGGTATGTTCATTATCATTGCCATAATAAGTTCTAGAAAAATCAAGAGAAATTTTTATAGGAAACGTAGGGTAACAAAATAATTTCTGAAAATTGGATCAGCTGCTTACGACATTCAAATAAAGCCAAAAATTAAAACAAATCAAGATAATTTCTAGTAAATCTCCAATGGTGATAAAAGATCAAACATGGTATATAACATAGATGTAGTCTCAATAGTATCCGAAAATCATATATATCTGAAATCACATTGCCTATAGTTCATGCCCCGCCAGTGTAGTATACATCTGGCTGCAATGAACCTTTGGCGTAATGATTTAAATAATATTAATTTACCGAATATTTCTATCAACTTTATCCATATTAACAAAACAACTCAAGAGATCAAAATTTTATGATTAGGACAAAGCCTCAATAATATTCGAGAACCTATGAATACCTGAAATTACTTTGACTTAGAGCTCATGCCTCGCCAGTGCGCAACTGGCTGCAGTGAACTCGCGGTCTCCGTAATCCAGATAAATGACTGCAGTGCGCATCTGCCACGCCATAGTAGGTCATTGAATATTCTTTCAACTTTGTCCATAAATTTCAAAAGAGTTTATGAAAATTCAAATAAATTCCAAAAGTTAAAATCATGATAGAAAATGATGTAAATATCTGCTTTTTAGAAAACATTAAGTTTTACAAGAACACAAACAGTAAGACAAAAACAAATCTTCGGAAATAAAATCTCAAATTAAAAACAAGGTTTTTGAATAACAATAAGAAATTTTAGGAAAAATTCCACGTGCTACGAGAAAATCTAAAGACAAATCAGCTATTAGTAATCAACTAGTTATACTAGCAAAATGCATATAGGAAATAACCTCAGAAGTTTAAAGTGCAGGAAAATCGATAACCTTAGTGTTGCGTGTCTAAACCACCCTGCAAAACAAAAAATTGATTAGATAGGCCTAACTATAAGAAATTTTAGTAAAACCATACCCATAACAATTTCCCATGAATCCTATGCTGTGATGAGTTTTCCTTAGCTTTCGCTGGTCTCCCAATAACACTTATTTGCCTAAGTGTCATTAGGATAGACCTGCATGGGCCACCACTAAAAACATGTCACGCCCTGCTCCCGAATAATCGGATACGAGTTGGATACACCCAGCCTTCGTCGTTGGACACGACGAAGTAAGCTGTACAATACTAAGGAAAACTCAAAGTCACAATGTAATGTAAACCAAAACACAGCTTTTATAACGCTCCCAGAAATCACCAATATCCATCAAGTGTTTTAAAATACAAACTCAGCCGGAGACAAATCCGGTCCAATGAAATAATATACAATAATGAATCTCTAAGATACAATCTCCAGAAAAATAAATGAAATAAAAAGCTGCAATATCCAAGCAATCACCAGCTCCATGTAATCTCTCACTCACCTGCAACGATCCTATCAGGAAAAGAGCAAAGTACAACCCTGACTAGACAATATACAATATAATCTATGATCCAGAGTACAAGGTGAAACTAGAATACCAGAAACTAGAACATGAAATGAAACTGAAACTGTGGTACCAGAAATGAAATATAAAACTGCAGGCAATGGATGACAATCAAGATGCTAGACAATGAACACGGCTATCAATGTACAAGGCAATCAATCACGACAATCAATATGCAATTGTGACAATTTTGAAATATTAAAACTAATGTGTGACCGGCTTAGGAGCAATCAATCAATCAATCAATGAGTCAATTCTACATGGTACAGCTTCATCGTACGTGATGTGTACGATTAGGCTATCTTCAATACCTATGTTGGGTGTGGTCACACAAAAGCTAATATTTCCCCCAATCTCGCAATAAACAACGACGCACAAGCAATGAACAATGACACAAGACAATCGTGTGTAATTCGTGTCAGATATGAGAACATGGCACATGAAGGTAAGACAGAAAACAAGGTACAAGTCAAGTCAGTGTAATTGCCTCGGTTTGGTTGCACGAGAATAGTACTGCATGGTTGCAATGATCACCTGTTATATTTTTTACAATTATTAGGGTTTGAAATATAAAGCAATTATCTAATTATATATAATTGGTTATCTACTCATCCAGCTAAACATAAAATTTTGAAAATAATAATATCTAGATTAACTCTCTAAATAGAAACTTGTCACAACGTAATTTAGAAACCTATTTAAGCTAACCATATTTTAGAAAATATATATTTTATAACTTGATCAAAATAAATACTAGTAAAAATGCTTTTTAAATGTTTTAGGAAATATTAGAATATTTGCTAAGAAAGCAGTAATAATTATATAATTTTTAGAAACATTTTTTCTATTACTAGAATATTAACAGAATATTTGTATAGAACTTTAATAATTAACTTAAGTAAAAATAAGATGACTATTAATTACTTATATTTAGTCCAAGTATACTAGATGTCAAAAATAATCTATCAGTAATAATATTCAACTATCAATAATTGATAATACCTAAAATAGACACTTAACCATTTTTACCAATAACATTTAATAATTAACTAAAACAAAATCATTCAATAGGAAATGCTACTACTGCTAATCAAACCTAATAATTGAAGTGGAGCCACACTCAAGACAAAATAAACTAGCATTTATTCCTACACTCTACTCTTATACTCCATTAATGCTTCCCTACACCAGCACACAAATAAAATTTGAGTTGACCGTTCAAATTAATGTAGAGACAAGACTTCACCCTTCTCTTCACATAAATTATTCCTACTACTAGGCACAACTGAACAGAACCCACTTTCCATCCTTAATATTCTTTCTCCAATAACATTCCTAATTCTCAGCCAACCCTTCAAATTTAGGAAGCCCAAAAAATAACTCCTCTAACCAGCAACGTCCCGTGCCTTGCTCTTCGTTTTTCGAAGAGCCACCTACACGCTAACCCATGTTCTAAAAATTTTGCAGACTTAAGTCTGACAAATTGGGAAGAAAGGACTGAGTCCTCCTTTCTCCTCAATCACACTCCACTTTCAGCCGAATACTCATTCCTCTCTTACCAACTTTTCTACACTACTCTCAGCCAAGCAATAATAATTTCCATTCTCCATCTACTTCATACCACAGTATTCCAAACCTAGAAACAAGAAAAAGAAGAACACACAGAGGAAGAATGGAAGTTCACCTCGATTTGTGCGATGCTGCGGTGGAGGAGCTCAGCTTGGCAGTTGATGGCGACGATGAACCAGATCCGGGTGGCACAGCTCTCATGCGGTCGATGGCGCTCGAGCGAAGGGTCCGGCCGGCTTCGATCTCGGGGACGACGGCTAGATGCGGTCCTGATCACGGTGGAGAGGTCGGTGGTGGTGCTCGATGACGAAGGCGGTGGCTCTCCGGTGGGGTCGAGATCCCGCGGCGTCGGTGACGAGCTTGGAGGAAGTCCGATCCAGCACGATCTGACCGGACTTCGGCGTGGCTCCTAGAAATAACGTCCGCGGTGGAGACGAAGTCCCGATCTGGACCCGTCGGGGCGGAACTGAGCTCGGACTTTGGTGGCGGAGGTCCGATCCGACGATTGGAGAGTTGGCGGCTCTCGGGGATGCTCCGGCGATGGTGTGTGGCGGTGGTTCTCCAGTGATGGTGGCGGAAAGCTTCGATGACGGCAGACTCCGACAAGAGCGCAGTGTTGCTCGGCCAGTAATAGTGAGGACAGAGAGGGAACAGAGGAGAGAGAAAAATGATGTGTACTGTGGGGTGTCAGAAACAATAATGCTAAGTCTACTACCAAATGCTTACAACCCTTTTACAACGTTCACCCATTGCTGACATGTGGGCCTGTCAAAAAATATTGGAGTCTGTGCCATTATATAATAAAATATTCTTTGTGTGGGTGTGAGCTGGGAATGGCAGAATGGTGAATTAGTGTAGATCGGGGGTATTCTCCATAGTAGTGATCAGTGGCAGTAGGAGTAATTAGATATATATCAGGGGGTAGTTTAGAATAATCTGTAACAGAATTGCAATTCAAGTTCAAACAGAATTTCAAATAGAAACAGATTCATAAATTCAAACTGTTTTCAAATTCAAATAAAAATGATTCAACATTCCCTTAACAGTTTTAAAACAGATTTTCAAAATATAAACTGTTTTAACATATTTTTCAAATCCGAATATTCAAACACATCTCAAAACAATTTCAAAAACAGTATTTTTAAAATGGAATTTCGGAATTCAAATACTTCCTCCATAGATTTTCAAAAGAACAGATAAATAGAATTCCAAAACAATTTAGTTAATTAAAACAATTCTTTCCCCCCATTATTTAACTATAATAATTTGAAAAATTATTATTAATAATCTGTAGAACATTATCAAAATATAATGCTTTCTAAAAGAAATCAAACAATTTAAAAACTTTAGAAATAGTATTTAAGAAAAATACTTTTGTTAAAACTAAATTTGTATCTAAAACGATATTATATCCTTGAATAGAAAATTTTAGAAAAATCTCAAAAATCTCTAAATATTGGTTTAGGGAGTTACAGGTACATCCTCGTAGGGTAAAGCCTGATCCTCGGTGGTGACCCCATAATTGAAATCACATAGCAACTCCTCCTCGGTAAGTATACCTACAACGTTATCCTGTCAGGAAGAGAGCAAGTACTGATTCTACAAACTAAATATACGAAGCATGAACAGATGTATAATAAACAGGAATCATGGTATAACACAATCTATCATGTCAAGGATACATATGTCATGGCGACAGATGTACATGTAATGTTTAAAACTGAAGCAGGTACGTGATCGTCAATAGGTGTAAAATATACTATGGCACAAGTATATAAAATGTACTTCCGTACAAGTAAGCAAGTGATATATGTACATACGTACAAATACAGCTGGAACGCGTACCACAAGGTATACATATAAAATATCAACCTTGTTCAGTACATACGTACGGGAGAAGGGGGCATGATCACGTACTTAGCTATCAGTTTTCCCATAACCCAAGTTATAACATGTGAGTGATACTAAGAGCAGTATAAAGCATGGTAGGTACTGAGAACTGTATAAAGCATGTGAAGATATAACTTGCAGCTCAAGAAACAGTATTTTAATATGATTTATTCACCATCTATTATCACATGCAGTAAATAAAGTTGTAAGGATACTTGCCTTGTACAAAGCAAGGGTATAGATATGAATCTATAGATGTCCGACGTCCCGTCATTGTAAAAAGGATATACAAACTTAGTTTTTATACTAAGCTAAATACTAGGACACTAGTGGTGTGACACGACTTTCTGACTGGATACCTAGCCAAGTGATGACTTTAGCATAGGAGACCAATATGGGGTGACACAATACCTAAACCAACATTCTAGGATTTCTATAGTAAGGTAGGGTAAGGTCCCAACACTAGAATATCCCAAAATCACACATAACTTCACAAGTCATAACTATTTGATTAATAAATCAGACTGTACACTATGTTCTAACAATTATTAAGATAGGCAAAAAGTTCAAATATACATAAAATAAAGTACAAAAATGATCCTTTTTAATTATAGAAATTTATATTAATTTTTCTAGAATTTATAAACTACTATAGATATTTATTAAAAATCAGTAAACATAAGTACTTTTAAAATGAGTTCTGTTTTCCTATTTTTATAAAATGGTATATATATAAATTAAATCTTGGAACAATTATATTAAGTTATCTAACTTAACATAGTATTTAAATATAATTTTTTTCTAGATTTTTACATCATTTATCTACTGTCTAAAAATTCAAATACAGCAAGGTACAGTTTCTGAAAATAAATAATTAATTATTTAATATATTTATCCATGTATATAAAATTGAACCGAAATCCAGATACGGGATCCAAGGCCATAAATCAAGTCCAATATGACTCGTACAGACTTTGAATGTATTTAGACTCATTTAAGTCCATAAAATCCATACTAGGTCGGGACTTAAATAGCCTTAATCAACAGAATATAAAAATACGAATTTTAAATATATAGACATATGTATATTAAAATATTATAGTGATATTTTAATGCAGTGAAATATACTTAGCCATAAAATTAAATAATAAAATAACATGTAAATTTACATATATTAAAATATAGCACAAAATCCTATATACATACATAGAAGTACATATATATATATATATATATATATATATATATATATATATATATATATATATATATATATATATATATATATATATATATATGGACTTAAATGAGTCTAAACATGTATATACATATATATATATATATATATATATATATATATATATATATATATATATATATATATATATATGGACTTAAATGAGTCTAAACATGTATATACATATATATATATATATATATATATATATATATATATATATATATATATATATATAGTATATATTATTATATATATATATATATATATATATATATATATATATATATATATATATATTTTCCGATATGAATCGTACAGAGTTTGAATGTATTTAGACTCATTTAAGTCCATAAAACCCATACTAGGTCCGGACTTAAATAGCCTTAATCAACAGAATATAAAAATACGAAGTTTAATTATATAGACATATGTATATTAAAATATTATAGTGATATTTTAATGCAGTGAAATATACTTAGCCATAAATTAAATAATAAAATAACATGTAAATTTACATATATTAAATATAGCACAAAATCCTATATACATACATAGAAGTACATATATAAATTATTATAAACATGTATTATATATATATATATATATATATATATATATATATATAATATCTATATATATATATATAAAAAAAAAAAAAAAAAAAAGAAAAAAAAAAAAAAAAAAAAAAAAAAAAAAAAAAAAATATATATATTATATATAGATATATATATAATAATATATCTCTCTATATATATATATATATATATATATTATTTTAAAACACAATTTTATTGAAAATAAGGAGAGCTCATGAAGAGCAGTACAGTGCACAGGGCTGTAAACAACAATTTTAATATATATATATATATATCTATATAATATATAATATATTATATATATCTCTATATATATATTAAATATATATATCTTCTTATCTATATATATATCTATA